>CM021105.1:470108644-470185229 GCA_007115665.2 Sequoiadendron giganteum
CATGCCAACATAGACCACTAGTACAAGGATACCAATCCTATAAAATAGACATAGAGAAGGCAAAAAAAACATGACAAGATCAAGCTATGTGATACAAAAAAACCCAAGTATGGAGTACCCAAGATTGAAAACTAAAAGGAGTTACCAAGAAGCTAAGAAAGGAGAAGCTTCTTAGGTAGAGCTTTCTTCTAAGGAAGCCAAATCTATAGGAGGCAGAAAAAAGGTTCTACATGAGGCTCAAAAAGAGCATGCTTGATTAAGAAATAGATTGTATCATACAACTGCTAGATAAAATCATAAAAAGAGTTGCCATAAAGATACCAGAGCCTAAGGATCGAATAGTTAATATCTCTTTGTAAATCACTCAATAAACCATTAGCCATTGGAGAAAGGAGCAAAGTAAAATTCTTGTTAGAGAGAAAGTGTTTCCTAAAAAATATACAACCTGCAGTATTCATGCACTAGAGATATCATAGCTCTCCAAATCCGGTTGTAAGGAGTATAGTGGACATATGTGAGGAAGAAGGTAAGTGCCTATAAGAAACTTAACCATCCCCACACACTAGAGGACATCCATAAAATTCAAAACAAAACTCGAGGAAACTTCATGAAAAAGTGTTGAAACATGTAACTCAATCCATTCGTAACCCAAAACAAATTCAATTGCATCATGTAATTGTTTACATTTGATTGCAAATGTCCATTACAATTTCTCCAAAGTGAACCTCAAACAATTTCAGACCTCATGAGTTCATGGGGGAAAAAAAACTCGAAACAGACTATCCATTAGATCAGCAAGAGATATTAATTATACTCTAGTAATGGTGTCAGAAAGAAGCAGCCAAAACATATTTTTTATAGAGTGATGATTTGGACGTGTGACAGATGTGGTTTATGTTCTAACATATGCGGCCCACAGTAACATTTGCGACTCAGAATAATAACTTTGTGAACCTAAACTTGTTGAAAGACACATGTGGTTTTTCCTTTGACTGATGTGGCTTGCATATACACATGTGACTCCAAATTTGACAGTTGCGGCTTGTAATACTTGGACTATGTAAAAGTGGACTTTGTTTATTGATACATACAGTGTTTCCCTAACAACTGCAACTCGTTAGGACAGATGTGATGTTAAAAATGACAGTTGCGAATTTTTTTGACAGTTGCATTTTTTTGAAGATTGTTTTCCGACTAACTTCATTTGTTGATCAAGTTTTTTGACGAATACAACAAAAACAAGCATAGAAAACAATGCATTTTCAGTTTGTGCTGATAGAACTGTTAAGACCAGAAAACATTTACAACCTAGGCTTCATGGACAATACTTGTTGAGTTTTTACTTGGATTTCTCCAGCTACGCATATTCAAGTCGACTAACTAGTAGCTTGACCCCACTGGCTCCCCTCCACAACACTCACTTATACAAGGAAGCCAAGCTATTGTACCGATGAAACTCCCATGGCATACATATCATCTCCACACATGAACCATAAGATTGTAAGATGACTTCACAGGTCCGAACCTGTTGCACCAACAAATAGGTAGGATTTTGGAAAAACTACAACATGGTTTTTAGTAAGGGCATTTCATTTGTGGGTCACTATTCAGCTCAGCGAGAGACCATTTATGCCCTTCTCATTGGAATAGTGAGCGTTATTATTGGGGTTTCTCCAGAAATATTTTTTTCTATACTGGGTGGAAGTCGCTTGGCTTTAGCGTGTTATTGCTCTGAGTCGTCTTGGGGTGAGTAATTTTTCTCACCAAGATAGGCCCAAATTCTAGAATTAATAACCATTTCACTTACACCCAGGATCGCATGACTACGCAAGGGGAGAGGATACTTCGATATAATGAATCTTAAAGGGTGACATAAACGTGCTTTTGCACCAAACAAAGCAAACACTAATTATTTTCAATCCAAATGGAAATGATCTATCTACCAAAAAAAAAATCTTTTTAAATAAAACAAAGTCATTAGGTCCTGCATGCAAAATGATTAGTAGTTTTTTTTTTGGTGTCTTTGAATTTTGTCTTGTAGAAAATAATGGTTTTTGGTTTTATGTGGTCTTTTGTGCTTTCTTCTACAAAAACTAAGTTAATCCACCTTAACACAACTATAAACAAACATTAGCGGAAAAAAATAACAGAAAAAACGAGAATGAAAACATGAATGTACGAAAGTGAATAATTAGCTAAAAAATGATAACCAGGCAGATGTAGCTTTTCAAGCCATAGATGTGGTGCAATGTTGACAAGCGGATGTGGCTCATGTTGATAGTCGGTCGTGGTGCGAATTGTTGATAGGCAGATGTGTTGCAAAGTACCACAAATGCGATGTAGAATAGTAGATGCATCGTAGAATATAGTGGATGCGGTGCCTGAAGACATATGCATCATTTTTTTGATTAGATGTGGTGTGTCATATGATAACTTGCAAAATGAAAGATGGAAAAATAGAAATATGTTGCACGAATTTGAAGCGTGTTCACGTCGGGTTCACCGAATGTAAGACTTAGATTTTCTGGAGATTAATGTTAATAGATGCACAAATTACAATGATCAATTCTAAACTAACAAATAATCTAAATCAAAACAACAAACAATGAAGAAAGTAAACATAATTAAACTAAAAAAATTAATTGGAAAGCTCTCACCAAATATACGTCCACTCCTTCGAATTATCTCGATTTCCCTTCTCCATTTTTGTTGTTGCCCTCAAATTTTCAGTATTGATGCAAGAATAACCTTGTTGAATGTCTAAGAAAAATATTGAATATAAGTTTCTTCTCAAAAGTGTATAATTTCGGGAGGAGGAATAATGATAATGATAGGCCATTTTATAGATTTTGGGTTTTCAAACGATTGACTCAGATTCAAAGAGAGATTGACAAATGATATTGATGAATGTCATGCAATGTGAGTTAAGAAAATACTGCAAGATAAATACTAAATTAGAATGATAACTTAATCTTGTGTCAAGACTGTTCAAAAATAGAAAGAACAAGAGTTCTCGATCTTGATCTTCAGTTAAGAGTCTTCGAAAATAGAAGAAATTGACTTTGAATGTCAAAGACAAAGATAGACCTCGAAGATGAATAATTTGAATGCATACATAAATTAATTAATTAAATAAATATATTTAATTAATAGACACATTCATGCACATGAGTTAGAATTAGTTAACTGACTAGTTGTGATAGAGAGTCTTATCACAGAGACGATCAAATATTGAACCCAAAGATAACTGGAGGATTTAAAAATAGATCTTGAGTCAGAAGAATGTGACATAAATAATTAAATATGAATTAAATGTTAGTTTCATTAAACATTCGAAAATGAAAGATTTAATTAAATAAATAATGTAATTTATTTAATTGACTATTGAAAAGGATTAAATGAATAATTAAATAATAAATATTTAATTATAGATAAAGGAGGTTAAATGAATAATTAAATAATAAATATTTACTTATAGTTGAAATATGACAAAGGGGTAATTAAATAATAAATTATTTAATTAAGAAGGAAGAATTAATTAGTTAGCGACATAATTAAATAATTATGATCTATTTAATTAATCAAGTTGAATAAAGGATATTATGAATTAATGAATTAATTAAAAGGGGTATTTAATTAATATAGGAAATATGTATTAGAAAGGGTAATTAAATAATTAACATTATTTAATCATGACCATGGATATTAGAAAATTATGTCGAAAGTGGTGTTCGTAGGCCTAGACAATTTTTCGGTGTCTACATAGATCATGTGACAAAGCTAGTTGTCATTGATGTGAGAAACATCAAATCCAAGATGTTAGCAATAAGCAAGGAACCCTAAATGATATAAGCATTAGATATGCCTGCCAAACTAGCATAATATGATCAACATCCTGAGAAAAAACATGATGCATGCAAGTTATGAGAAAATAAACCATGGAAAAGACAGGTGGCACAAGGCAGTAATGAGACGTCAGTGGGGCAATCTGACAATCGATACATCTACAATAAATAGTGATGCCCCAAGTATAATTTGAAATGAAGTAAAAAATATGCCTCAGATATAATTTGAAATGCTATTTTTTGATAAAAAATCTAAGTGCATTTCTATGCCAAGAATTATTTATGAGTGAGACTTTCATCAATTGCCTTGTTAGCCAAAGTTTTGGCATGCACATTTTCCTCTCTATAACAATGAGAAATTTGAATACTTGGGAAATCATCAATTTTCTGCAAGATGAAAGAGAAAATATAATTTAGATGCCATGAATCAAAACATCTTCTCTTTAGGGCTGAGATTACAACCTTCGAATCACCTTCAATATGGAGATTAGGAATAGAAGGATTTTTTGCTAGATGCAAGCCAATCTTCAAAGCATTAAATTTTGCAATATTGTTCGTGCAATCAGATATTTTTTCACATGAAACACCAATAAATTTTCTAATCCAATCCCTCAAGACTATAGCAATGCCAGAATTACCTAGATTTCCCCTCAAGGCCCCATAAAAGTTCAATTTGATAAATTTTCTAGAAGGGGGAATCCAATTAATAGAGTTTCTATTTACATCAATAGTCTTGGAGGGAACAAAACCAAATCTAATTTTTTTTAATTAGTTGCCAATTTTTCATGATGAAAGCATCCCAAGATGTGAAGAATATTTTTTCATTTGTGGACTATAGAAGAGAAGAGGTTGCCACGGCATAAATGGAAATTTTAATTTTATAAAGAAATTGAGGTAGAGTAGAGGATTTTTTCCTAAAGATTCAGTTATTTATTTCAAGCCAAATATTCCAAATGATTATGGATGGGGTTATTTCCCAGATACATGCCAATGATGAGGAAGGATAAAGAAAAGGATAGCACTTAAAGAGGCTAAGAATCGAGTTGGGGAGAGGGCTAGACCAACCAAGCTTATTTAGAATCCATGACCAATAAATATTATCAAATTCATAACAATAAAGGAGGTGGTCCACATAATTAAAAATGTTTCCACAAAAAATACAAGTAAAATAAGTGTATCCAATCTCATTTCAGTTAAGATTCTATCTTTAATGGAAATCTAGGAAAAATCACCTACTTTTGGAAGAACATGGGGTCCCCAACAAAGCTTAAAAGGCCAAGAATTACTTGTGTTTTGATTAACCAAAGATTTATAACCATTCTTTCTAGAGTACTGACCATATTTTGATTTTATCCAAATAATCTCATCTTGCTCGTTGGGAAGAAAAATCTCTTTTCAGAAGTTCCCTTGATAAGGAACTTTTTTCTATGTGGGGAGCTTGTAGGAATTCAAAGTACTTCCATTTTACAATACTAGGATTAGTTGGATCAATCTCCAAATAATCTCACTTTATTACCCTAGAAATCTTTGAGGAGAGATTAAATATGCTTCCAATTTCTAAGTGACCTAATAGGTTTGTGACCATTCTAGGCATCTTCCCAAAAAAGAGCCTTCTCACCATTGTTAACAACCCAAGAAAGGTGAGGAAGAATAATGGGTCTATAGGAGGAAATAAAATTCCAAATCTTAGAACCTTGTGGTAGGTTATTTTGAGTAAAAATCCATTCTCTTTCAAGTGAATCCAAATATTTATGTTGCATAATATGACACCATTTCATTTCAGGATTTGAATAGATTTTCCATACTATTTTGGCACCTAGAGCTTTGTTTTGAAGAAAAATATCACGTAGGCCAACTCCACCCTAAGCCTTAGAAGTGCAAAGAGAATATCAAGAAACAAGAGGTAATTTATATTTTGAAGAGACATTCTCTAACCAAATAAAAGCTTTAAAAATATTCTAAAGAACACTATATTTACCTTTTGGGAGCTTCAAAACTAACAATAAGTATAATGGGATGGAGAATAGGACAGATTTGAGAAAAAACTATTTCCTAGCAAAGGTTAGTCATTTCAACTTCCAAAGAGATATTCTATTTGAATGAGATTATCCTATCCCAAAAATCATGTTTTTTTTTTCAGAGAAGAAGGGAATTCCCAAATATTTTCATGGAAGAGAGTTGCAATTAAAACCCCATAACTTTAAAGCCTAGTTCTTAACAATGGCATTAACATTTAAAATGAAGATCTGGGATTTTTTTGAATTATAATGTTGACCTGAATGCAAGAAAAAATCAAATAAAACCTTTTTCATCACTATATCCTCTTCCATGGTTGCTTATACCATAAGTAGAGTATCATTTGAAAAAAGAGAATGGAAAATAGGAGATGGGAAAGATCGAACATTAATGCCTTTCCATATACCCGAATTTTGAGTTGTAATTAGAGATCTACTCAAAACCTATACCATGAGGATGAAAAGTGATGGAGATAAGGGGTCCCCTTGTCTCAAACCTTGCATGGAAGAAAAAATTCTATGAGGAGTTCCATTCACTAAAATCGAGAATATTTCCCTAGAGATGCAAGAAAGAATCCATTTGCACCAACTAGAACAAAATCCAATTTTTTTAAGGGTGGCCATCAAAAAATACTAGTTTACTCTATCATATGCTTTTAAGATATCCAATTTAAGGACCACAATATGGTATTTATCAATCATGATTGATTGTAGAACCTCGTGTGGAAAAATAGCACCTTCAAGAGTGTCTTTCCCAAGGAAAAAGAACCCTTGTTCCTTTGATATAGATGAAGGGAGAAAATTCGCAAGTCTCAATGCAATGGATTTGGTAAAGATTTTGTAAATTGAGTTACATAAATATATTGGTTGGAAATCATTAAAGGAGGAAGGGTAATTTTTTTTAGGAATAAGAGAAAGAAAGGTCGAATTTAGCTCCCTTAGAATATTTCTATTCCTCCTTGATTCCTCCAAATCTAGAAGGATGTCTTGAGCCACAAAGTTCCAACATTTTTTAAAGAAAAGATTAGTAAATCCATCTGGACCTAGGGCCTTTTCAGCTTCCATTGAGAATACCACATGTTTTATTTATTCTAAGTAAAATTTAGACATCAATAATTTATTATTTTCCTCAGTAATAATTGAGGGAATATTATTTAAAATATCATTGCACTCAAGTTTCTTATGGGCTAATGGAGGAGATAATAGCTTCATGAAGAAGTTGACTTCTTCCAATCTATTTTTTCCACAGTGAGTTGGACATGTGTAGAGGATTGGAATAGAAATGATTTTATTTGATTGTCTCCTTAATTTTGTTGAAGTATGAAAAAAAAAAAAGTATTTTTGTCCCTCTCTTTCAACTAGGTTTCCCTAGATTTTTTTTCTCTAGTAACTTTCTTCTTGAGCAAGAATCTCTTTGACTTCAAATTTTAGCTCCTTTTTCCTTGTATAAAGAGTATTACCCATACCTAATTTAATTACAATCTCATAAAGATCAAATATTTTTGATTCGACCCTCAATTTTTCAGAAAATATATTTTTGAAGTGGTTCTTATTCCATTCTTTAAACTTAATTTTCAAATATTAGAGTTTCTTGTTGAGTTTGAACATTCTTGTTCCTTTAATGAAAGGGAAATTTTACCACCATTCCTTTACTAGGTTGATAAAATTTGCATCTCTGAACCACATGGCCTCTAATTTAAAAGGGATTTTAAGTGTATCTCTATCATCAAATACCAAGAGGGATATCAAAAAATGATATGATCCTACTAGAGTATGAATGATCGAAGTGAAGTCCCAAGAAGAATTGAACCAGTTGTCATATAAAATAAATCAATCGGGTTTTTCAGTGATTTGGGAAAATATTTCCTCTTATTTGTCCAAGTGAAAGTTCCATTTTTAAAAGGACAAAAAAATTGGTTATTGGTAACAATAAAATTGTTAAAGTCTTCCATGGTTACTATCGAGGGTGTTATGCCACCATTTTTTTTAGAAATATTTTTGATGGCATTGAAATCCCCATCAATAACTTTAAGATCATTTTTTCCATTTCACAGAGAAAGAGGATAGATGTTACCAAAGTTGTCTCTTCCTTCTGGTGGAGCAAGGACCATAAAAATTAAGTATCCAAAAGGAATTGTTTTTCCTTATACATGTGGCATTTGCATTGATCGAGTTGGACAAGGATTCAAGCTTTTCCATTTTTACAAAAAAATTATTTCACAAAATTACTAGGCCCCCCAAGGCTCCTTGAGCCAAAGAGACAACAAGATTCCAATTTTCCCAAGATCCAAAGATTTCCAAAGAAAAAATAATAGATAGTTTTGTTTCTTGAAGGAGTATAATATGTGAGAGAGTGCCATAAAGTTGACGTTTGATTAAACAACATTTGTTAGGGGAATTTCATTCCTTGGCATTCCATGATAATATCTGCATTGCTTTCGAGGAGAGATAACGTCTCTCCTTAGATTTATTTTCAAAGTTTTACACCTCATAGTAGAATCACACTAGGGAACTTGATTAGTTTGAAGGGAGAAATCTCTTTCATCCCCTTTCTTTTCAAATGAATGAAGATTGATTTCCAGAGTTTATTGCAATCCAACAAATATTTCTAAATTCATTTTTTCTTTGAGAGATTTGTAACCATGCTGAATTTTGGGTGTGATGAGAGTTTTGACATCTGAATCCAACTAGGAGATCATAGTAGAAGAGAAATAATTTGATGGGATGGAAGGTGTGATGGGAAGATGCAATGTTGGAGGAACTGGATTATCCTTAAAGAATTCTAATTTTAATTTTGAGGATGATTGTGAGACAAGAAGATTGGGAGAGTTGATCTCAGGAGCAGATTCAACTAATACCTCATCAGTGATTTCTTCAATTAGGCCATCCACAAGTTTTGGTAATGCCTCGTTAAAAAAATTCATTAGCTCATCTTCTAAGTTGTTAAAGAGATTCTCATAATGAGAAAATTGGCTATTTCTACATGGAGATTTATCAACTAAGGAGGTAGAATCATTTGAAATTGAAATCAGGGCTGAAAATTTAGAGGAAGAGTGTGAATCAACATTTTTGGAGAGGATATCAAAAGAATCCTTAATTATTTTGGCAGAAGAGATTTATGAAGGAGAGACAATCGATTTCTTAGCCCCAAGAATAGAGCTCAACATTTTAGGATCCTTTTATATCAATGATGGAGAAGTGTGAGGTGGAAGGGTGTTACTAGGGGCAAGCTTAGGGCCATTAGAAGAAGAAGGATCATCTTGATTAATGGATAAATGGGATGTAGAGTGGGATTTAGTGAAAAATTGAAGAAGAACATGCTCCCAAAGTGATAGAGGAAAAGTCCATGGGTTCATCTTGAGAGAAGATATTTCAATCCATGACGATATTAACCTTTTTCCAAAGGAGGACTGGTTTTCACTTATTTGGAGCCAGTCTCCCCTTTTTGAAGAAAGTCGAACCTTGTGAGGTAGTAATTTTGAAGTATTGATAACATGATGAGACATAGTGTGAGGCCTGCCAAATGGGGGAGAAAAGTGATGAAACCAATAGATGGGACCAAATGTGAGGGAAACAGTTGGTAGGAGTTAATGGAATTGTCAAGTTAGTTTTCCCACCTCATGTCGAGCAATAAAAGTGGGTCCCATTTTTTGCAAATAAAGTTTCATTTTAATTTTTTTTTTTCTATCACGTGAAAATTGGAGGTAGATTTACATGTGCATTTTTGGTCTAGAGAGAGAAGGGTGAAAAAACTCTGCATTTCTAGTCTACGTGTTGAAAGTTAAAGGTTGGAGTGCACATGGAGGATTTGGAGGATAAAACCAACCAAATCAAGGTGGTGGGTACTAACCAATACTATTACAAAGGGTTTTAAAACACTATTTGGGTTGCTTGTTTCTTAACACCTGAGATTTTCTAACATGAATTTTTACAAAATCGAATGAAGTGGGTACTATGAAGTACACTAGGTATTGATGGTTAATAGAGTCCCCCCTTAAATGAGAAATGTGTTGTTTGATAAACTAGAACCCCATCTATATATCTATATATCTGCATTTCAAGACAAATCTTGGGTATAAGTAAAGGTAGGCTTTGAAACACATTTTGTTTCACAATCTGCACTAGACACAACGTTTAGCACTATCAACAAGTTTATTCATTATTTCCAATAATGGAAATAAATTAGTGTTCTTGCTATTTTTAATGAAAACCTACATATATGGCTTTCAAAACTAGAAGGGCTTGGTATGTTGTGATGTGGAAGTTAATAAATGTAGTGTATTATGAAGCATGCAATTTTTTATATACTTGAAACTTAAACACAATAATGGAAGGTGTGATTTTGAAGAAATTCATACTAAAAACAAGGAGAATCAACTAAATATGAGACAACCCCTTATATTTAAACAAGGAGACTCAAATAACTAAAAACCCACATTGTGTTTTCCAAAATATAATTATTTTGTCCCCTTTTTTTTCCAATCATGCCAAATTTAAACACAACAATAGAAGGTGTGATTTTCAAGACGTTCATATTTTTCTATAAAAAATTATCTTGAAAAATTGTACGTGTTAAGAAGCAAGCAACCCACTATGAGACAACCCTTTACATTTAAACAAGGAGATTCAAATAACTAAAAACCACCATTATTTTTTAAATTAATACCTCTGCTATATATTCTACAGACATGAAAACCCTTGTAAACTCATCATTGAATACCTCGTTATATATTCTACATGGTTTCTAATTTCTCTAAATATTATTTAGTTATTTCACTCATATTTCCATAATGGGTTGTCAGTTATTTCATTCAAAAATTACAAATTTGAAAACTAGTAGATGGGAGGAAACCGAAATTGAAAAACCCTCAACACAAGAAACATAAACAACTTTGCATTTTGAATGAAAACCCCTTTTCCCAAGGAAAACCCTTTTTTTCTCATCAATGAAAACCCATCTTTGCAATGAATAGTTGTTCATTTATGTATTCTTGTTTCTCTCCAACAACCTATAAAATGTTAGTATGGAAAATGGAAACATAAATGAGACCTTGTTTGGGATTTTTTCTATTTGCAAATAATGGTTTCGAATGCCACGTTTTGGGCTTTTTATCCATTCTGAAATATGATTTTTAAAACATGGTGATGGTTATGATGCATCTGACATGCATTTTTGTATGGAGAATAGCCTTGTCCCAATTGCAGAAGGTGATCTACCTACAAAACCGCATGGCTTACAGATGATAATGTATTTCCCTTTTTTAGGAATAAGACATGGTTGATTATATTATCATGTCGAAGAAATATGTTTTTTTAGGGATAATAGCTTGATTTTACTATATTTTGTAGGGAGATTAGCTTCTACCATGCAATTGTACATGGCTATTATCCATAGAATAATGCATGTCAGATGCATCATAACATACAAAAATGCATTAAAATATACAAAAATACATACACCACATGATGGGACAACGTATTGCAGAAAATAATTGGAGGTTGGAAAACATTGTGTTGTGATTTCTTTCATTTTGTACATTGAAAGCTAAAGGTTTGAGAGAATAGGGTGGATTTGCAAGTGTGGGGTCTATAAAACTATCCAAATTCACCTAAGGGGTGATTAATGAATTGGGTTGTTACTTGTCAATGGTTTTGAAATGGTATTTAGTTTGTAGGTCTAATAACACCTCGTGTTTTGCAACCTACAATTACACATTGTTGGTCTTTTCGTTGCATGAAAATGTCAACCTGTCAATTCTTGATACAAGTGTTAGATATTAAATCTATAAAAACATGATAATATTTCATGACAATTGGGCATCTTTGGAGAAACTTTGCAATATTTACAAAATAATCTCTTCTCTCTAGCACACATCAACACCTCTTCCACAATGTGATCCATTGAGGTCCATGATGTCGAAAGGTGTCATCGATGTATGGTGGAGAGAATTGTATATTTTGTAAATGGGATAGGTGTCCTTCAAAGTCGCCCAATTGTTATGAAATTTTTCCATGTTTTTGTAGAGGTTACTTCAGAGGGTAGAGGAGAAAAATGGTTGCGTATTTGATGTGGATTTTTTAAGATATTTTTAGTCGTATCATCTACAAAACTTGATGTCAAAATAGAACAAAAAAGAACCACATATTGGTAGGGTGGAAAACATAGTGGGTTCTGTGTTATTTAATTTTTGTTTGTATGGTGAAGATATGAAAGCTAATAATTTCTTTGATGTAACTATGAAATATTTTGTGTAATGTTGAAGCGTGTGTCTTTTCTTGGTTGAAAAAATACAACTTGTATCTTCCATGCAATGTCAATGCATAGAAGAAAACAACATCAAAAGATAGCCATAATAGACAATACAAATGATATTGTTTAGTGCTTATCTATATGAAAAAGTGGCATTAAAAATAAATAGAAAATGAGAAAGGTACGTAAACGAACAAAGAGATGCACATACTATATGGCCTAAATTTCTATAGTCGCATTATTGGTCAAAACTTCATTGATTCTCCAATCGAGTCTGGCTCTTCTTCCATGGGCATGTAATTCATGTAGCCAAATAGATATGTCCTCAATATATATTCATGAGGAGACTACCTATGCAATGGGCACACCACTTTGTTTCTCATTGAAAATGAGAAAATTATAAAATGGAAATTGTAGACATAAAAAGTCAGCATGAGAATTGTCAGGTTTATAGCCAGTAAGATTATAAAAAATATGAAGAACCATTTGTCAATGTTTATAATGCCTCGCCCCATATTTGCTAGTGGTAAACATGGAATCCATTGAGATGAATGAATTGTGTGAGTGGAAAACCATCGTATCCAGAATCCATGGAGTTTGAACCCTGATAATGAAAGGTGTATCATTCCCATGGGGCTATTAAAAGTAGAATAATTTGTCAAATCCCTATCCATTCCACATTATGATAATTTTTGAATAAAATATGTGTTTATTTGCATGAATAGAATGCACCTTTCACCAGGAATTCATTACATCCTTTCTTGTATGGAATTGATATCTCTTTAACATCATGCCATAGAAGATAGTATCACTAGCAATTTTATCCATTATTGCATTGACACTCACATCCATGAGAAAAAGTCTTTCAATATAGCTTATAAATTCTACAGATAGATTAGCGAGCAATGTGGAATTCTTATCTCCACTTGTGTCACCAATGCCATGGAAAAATTCACCATTTTTACTAACATGGAACATTTATTTGTAGAGAAGATAGGAAACATCGGGTCTGTTGTGCATAACCTTTACAATGAAGTGGCATTGACTGTTAGAATCCAAGATCACCTGCATGCAAATGGATACCTGTCACATGCAAAAGACATGCAAAACCAAGAAGATGTTCTGCAAACCTCAAAGTGTAAAATGCATTATCAGAATCTCAGTTATTACAAAGAGATCAATCCTTATGAAGGAGATCAAGAAACCCTAAAGGGAAACCCTAAATGAAACCCTAGTGTGCACACTTAATAATTAATCAATTATTAATGTGCCTAAGTTTAGCTTAAGCAACTAGAGGAATAAGTGACTTAATTAATTAACCAGTATGATGTAATTAATTAAGCGTAATAAAATTATTACTCTAACACCCCCTTAAGATGAACTTAGGAAGAAGCTAAAACACTAGAATAAGATGCATGCAAGAAAAGATGGGTCCCGGCAACTAGGCCTGATCAGGTACCCATTTACAAATGCAAGAAAGAGGTAGAGGAGGAAAACCCAGTGGGACAAAACCCCCCTACAATGATATGACATGCTGCAAAGAAGCACTGGAAGAACACTGTAGAGTAACACTGGAACCGCAATCTGGCAAGCAAGGAAAGATACTTCTGTCTACAAGAAACCATATTGGAATCATAATGATGCAACAGCAGACCCGATGCCACGGAACACTCGAAAACTCCAAACGGGAACAACTCTGGAATCTATGAAGCAGCAGTCGATTATTAAATGATGTATCACTAAAAATGAAGTGCAAAGATGCAAGAAGCACTCTCCCAACTGTCAAAATATCCAGGTAATCTCCAAAACACCCATTGGGCCAAATCTGGAATAATGAAAAACTTGGGACAGATACAAAAAATAGTGCATGGACAGCAACATAAAGCTCCTCAATACCTTTCCAACGCCGCAAAGATAGCGAAAATCGGAGATCGTGGCAAAAAGTTATGAGCTCGGAAGCATAAAAAGTACATCTGACTTCAACCAGCAATAAATTCAGTAAAACAGGAAAATACTGAAAAATAAACTGCACCAAATGAAAGTTCTCAGAACCAGCTTTCCGGCGATATCTCGTTTGCCCGATTTCGATACCGTATGCCCAAGTTATGCCAAAAACAAAAAAACTGCTCTTTTAGGGCAAACTAGGGTTAGGAGGGGCAAGGAGGGGCCGTACGGACGCTGACGTCAACGGTTCACGGGCATAAATTTGACGGCCTGAAAGCCGTCGCCGCAAAAAATTGGCTTCCTTGCAGAAAAATTTCGGCCCCTGGTCACCCATGTGACCATGGGCGCAAAGCAGGGGGCTGGATGTCAGGCCGGGGGCTGGGCGCGAGGGGTCTGGTCCCCCATAGGACCTGTAGCCGACGGAAAAGGGGCCCGCGAGGGCTGAGTAGAGCGTCGCCCAGTGGTGGCGGACCGGCGGCGGAGGATGGCGGTGGCGGTGAAGTGGTGGCCGCCGGGCGGTGGGAGCCATTTGCACTGGAGGCGCCGGCACAGAACCCGAGATCGCCTTTTTTTTTTGATTTTCGTGCCTCGTGAAGCGTGCTGGGGAGGCCGTACGGCTTCCCTAGCAAAAAATTTTTGCCTCAGAAACCAACTCCTCGAAAATGGACGATTTGACAGGCGTTTCTAGGGTTTTTGGGCACTGCGAACGCGATGGTGACGTCCATTTGAGCCCATACTATGCCAAAAAATTGGCTACCCCCAGATCTTGTAGAAAAGATGCCTGTGGAAACCCTTGCACTTGAAACTCACTAAGAAGCCATATCTTTAGATCACGAACAAGCAACTGCAGGTCTAGAGCTCTGATACCATGTTAGAATCCAAGATCACCTGCATGCAAATGGATACCTGTCACATGCAAAAGACATGCAAAACCAAGAAGATGTTCTGCAAACCTCAAAGTGTAAAATGCATTATCAGAATCTCAATTATTACAAAGAGATCAATCCTTATGAAGGAGATCAAGAAACCCTAAAAGGGAAACCCTAAATGAAACCCTAGTGTGCACACTTAATAATTAATCAATTATTAATGTGCCTAAGTTTAGCTTAAGCAACTAGAGGAATAAGTGACTTAATTAATTAACCAGTATGATGTAATTAATTAAGCGTAGTAAAATTATTACTCTAACATTGACAACCTTGCATTTGTATAAAAAAAATTATTTTTTATTCTTTGGTGGAGGCTAGTTTCTATGGTCTTTAGGACAATATTGACACCAATAATCGTAAAGAAAGCATCATCTCATCATCTTGAAGAAAGAGAGAGTAAAATATCATTGGACATACACATGAATGTTGAAAGATACAAAACTATGCCACATAATTTTAGTCATTGATGGGATGCATGATGGAAAAATATCTTTTTATCTTAGACAAAAATTTAGCTTCAAAAACTTCAACCAAAATTTTACTATGAATGAAATCATCAAGTCTGGTATGAGGAATTTTTGTGACAAGGTCAAGGACTCCATCCTTATCATTGCAAATAGAAGTCTAATGCAAATCGAAAGAGGAAAAAGGAGAGACTTCATCATGTACATATTGCACCTCCAAATCATCTTCCTTATTCCATTTAACACCAATCCCCATTCTAGGAAAGGAATCAATTGGACGAACATTTAAAATTAGAAAGGATTGTAAGAAAAAGAAATAAATTATTCATTAAACATAAATAAAATGTTCTTGCATTTCTGCCACCAACGTGAAATCAATAGGATTTTGCTGACTTCAATTGAGTAAAATTAAAGGTGATAGATTGAATCAAGCTATGTATAAAATATAAAACAAATTTGGGTTGGAAATCGGACTTTCTATCTCAATGTACAAGTGGAAATAGAAAACAAAAAAACAATCAAAATCGTATGTGGACATTTAACAATGAGTCCAATTTAGGTGTTCCACACAAACTTGTTTTACCTCAAGAGGAATGTTGTGAAAACCAATCATCATTTTCAAGTAAACTATTGTTTCTTGAGAAATAACACAATGAGTGGTTCAACCTATAACTTTGTATGTGGCATAGGAGTGTAACATGCATTAAAATATGTGATTACTTCTACAATTGCAACAAAATATGTATTATTTTGGAAAGATATCATTTTTATGGTGCCTGTGTATGTGTTAAAGGAGAGGAAGGGTTAGAGGGAAACTAAAAACTTTGATGAAAACCTTGTATGTAAAAAAATTACCTCCATTACTGCCAGCAACACCAAAACCATAACATATGTGTTGCATATGTTGACAAAAAATGAATCAATAATGGAGAGAATGAGAAAAGGTAAAAAGATATAAAATGTCCTCTCAACCATAATGTAAGCCAATGCAAGTTGGAAAACACAATGTCTAGTTGAACGTCTAAGTAGACATAAATACCACAAGTGAATTCACAACCCTACATATAAATATAACTAAGATATTAGAGTATATGGGGTGTACAAACCTCTTTTACTTAAGGAGTTATATTGTGAAATTCAGCCTTCCATTTGGCATGACTTAACATGAGGAGAAAAAGAACATCTAGGAATTCATGAAATAAGCAAATGAAGGTTGAACCACATGATGAGTGGTTCAACTTGCAACTTTGTATGTGGCATAGGAGTGTAACATGAATAATAGTATTAATTAATTCTACAATTGAAAAATAGATGTATTATGTTGGGAAGATATGTTGGTTGTGGTGCATGTTTATGTGTTGAAGGAAAGGAAGGGTTAGAGGGAAACTAAAACCTTTGATGACAACTTTGTATGTAAAAAAAATTACATCCATTGCTACCAGCAACACCAAAATGATAACATGTTTGTTGCATCTATTGAAGAAAAAAGAATCACTAATGGAGAGAATGAGGAAAGGTAGAAAGGTGTAAAATCTACTATCAACCATTATGTAAGCCAATACAGGTTGGAAAAATGTGTAGTTGAACCTCTAAGAAAACATAAATATCATAATTATATTTACAACTCCGCATATAAATATAAATAATATTTCAAATTATATGGGGTGTACAAACCTCTTTTACCTAAGGAGTCATGTTGTGATAATCAACCTTTCATTTGGCATGACTTAACATGAGGAGAAAAAGCACATATAGAAATTCATGAAATAAACAAGTGAAGTTTTAAGCACACAATGAGTGGTTCAACCTACAACTTTGTATGTGGTGTAGGAGTGTGACATGCATAACAATATGTAATTACTTCTACAATTATAATAAAAAATGTATTATTTTGGGAAGATACATTGGATATGGTGTGTGTGTATGTGTTAAAGGAGAGTAATGGTTAGAGGGAAACCAAAACCTTTGATGAAAACCTTGAATATAAAAAGAGAGCATCAAGAAAGCCATAAATGCGCCAACAACGCCAAAAGAATAACACATTTTTTGCATTTGTTGAAAAAATAATGAATTAGTAATGGAGTGAATCAGGAAAGGCATAAATGTGTAAATTTTCCTATCAACCATGATGTCACCCAATGCAAGTTGGAAAACATAATTTCTAGTTGGTCCTCCAAGCATACATAAAGACCACAAATAAAATCGCAGCCTCGCATGAAAAATAAATAATACCTCATAATATATGGGGTGTACAAACCTGTTTTACTTGAGTAGGCATGTTGTGATATCGAGCCTTCCATTTGGGGTGACTTAACATGACCAGAAAAAGCATATATGACAATTCATGAACTAGAAAAGTGCAAGCTGAACAACATGATGATAAGTCCAACCTAAAAATTTATATGTAGCTTATACATGTAACATGAATAATAATATGTAATTAATTTTATGGCTGCCAACAATGTAAAAAGAAAAAAACATATTCTTTGCATCTACTAATCAAAATATGAATTAGTAAAGGACTGAATAATCATAGGCTAAAAAAATAATTTTTTTGTGCATTTATTTGCGAAACATATGAAGAATTCAAAAATAAATTTTAACTATAAACCACAGTTGTAATAAATTGTGAAGATCACTTGCGTTGAAAACCATATTGAATGAGATAGATGTTGTGTTGAATTAAGAGATTTTTTATGCTCTTGATAAATTGAAAAAGAAGCATGTGTATTATTTGAAAAGGTGAAGAGACAATACAAATCTAGATGCAACAAGTTCTATCATTTATGAAATTGAAAAGGAATTTTCTCTAAAAACACTTGTAAACAAGGAGATCAAACTTAATGATATAGATATTATTTTGACTGAAGAGATTCTTCCTATAACACTGCAATAAAATTTTAAACAAGATTTTTAATCTAATAAAATAATATACTACTACTAATCTAATCCTACATTTAACAATAAAGAACAAGGAAAATAAATTAACATATAAGCAAGAATGATCTCACCGAATATTTGTGTAAATCCTTGAATGACCTCGATTGCACTTGGTGAAGTATTATGTTGTGGTTATGATGAACTTATGGCCACTGGAAGATGGAGGATTTATCTTACCTATGAGGTCAAGTCCCCATTTGGAAAAAGGCCATGGTGAAGTTATTGGTTAGAGCTCCTATGCTGGCATGTGTATCAAGTCTCTATGTACTTGACACCATTGACATTTATTGACAGAGACATGAGTCTTTTTCCATGGTAGGCCAATAATAGCCTAGTCTCATAATCTTCTTGGCTAAGGTAGGACCGCTAGAATGGGATCCACATATACCCTCATGTACCGCATGTAAGGTTGCTTGTGCTTCTTCAACATTGAGACATCTCAACAAGGTATTATCTAAGGCACGTCTATAAAGGGTATCTCTGATGATGGTATATTTGGAAGACTTATGGATGAATGTCCTACATTGGTTGTTTGACAAGTCTAAAGGTAGGATTTGGTATGGAGGTATTCATATATGTCCTTGTACCATGGGGAAGTGGGACCAACCAGCTCACACACCATCACAAAATCTAGGAAGTCATAGGAAAGGACCAAAAGTTGTTTGACCAAAAACTTGAATTTAGGCACATTGCTAGGTATATCCAATAATGAACCAATGGTTACCATAATATATGCTGCCCTGTTTTGAATGCAGGGTATTTATTGAAAGTTTATGTCATCAAAATATTTCTTAAAGTTGTCTGCCATGCATTTGTATGGGGAAATTTTTTCATCTTTATTTTTATACTTGTCATTAACTTGTCGGACTACAAGCTAAGAGTCTCCATAAACATGTAAATGCTTAATCTTCCATTGGACTACCATTTTAAGTCATGTTACAAGGGCTTCATATTCCTCTATGTTGTTTGTGCAAGGAAAAGAAATTGTGAATGACTTACAAATAGTGTGGCCTTGTGGCATAAAAAACATTATACCTACTCTTGAACCATGATTAGTGTGGGACCCTGCAAAGTATAACTTCCATGTGGTTCTTTTGTCAATGGTGAAGATGAAATCATTAGGAAAATCTGCAACTAGAGGATATTCAACCTTAATTGGTGTGTCTGCCAACTAATCAGAAATAATTTTCCCTTGTATAGATTTTATTTCCACATACTGGATGTCATATTCACTAAGTATCATTACCCATTTATCCAATCAACCTGTTAGTGTTTCTTTACTTATGAGATATTTGAATGGATATATCTTTGTGACTAGCATGTTTTGGTGGCTTAACATGCAGTGCCTAAGTTTTTGAGTAGAAAAAATTATTGCAAGACAAGCACATTTTATGTGACTGTAGTTTAGCTCATATCCCACCGAAGTATGGTTGATATAGTACATTTCTCTTTCATGACCTTCATCATCATTTTGTGTAATTAAATCTCCTAGTTTTAATTGGGTCATTGAAATAAAAATTATCAAAGGTTTGGTATCTATAGGTAACATTAACATGGGTGGTGTAAGCAGGTAATCCTCAATCTTCTGAAAAGCTTCTTGGCATTTGGCTATCCATACAAACGGTACCCCCTTTTTGAGTAGGTGTTGGAATGGATGTATCTTTTCTGCTAGCTATACTATAAAGCATTTGATATATTGTAATCTCCCTTGTAGTGTTCTTAGCTAACTAATGTTGGTTGGTGGAGGCATGTGCATTATATCCTTTACTTTTTTTGGATACACCTCAATGCCTTTTCTAGAAATGATGTATCCTAAAAGTTTTCCTAATTGAATGCCAAAGACATATTTTTTTGGATTTAGCCTTACTTGGTATGCTTCTAATATTTGAAATATCTTATCTAGGACTTGTAAGTGATCAACTCTTGTCAATGATTTGGCTAGCAGATTGTCCACTTAGTCTTCCATGAGAGTATGTCAAAGGTCATGGAATATAGTTGTCATGGCACATTGATATATAACTCCAACATTTTTGAGCTCAAAAGTCATGTTGTTCCAACAATATGTTCCCCATGGACATGTAAGAGTTGGTTTGTGCTAGTCCTAAGATACAATCTTGATTTCATTATATCCAAAGAAACCATTCATGAGGGATAGCATCTCATACCATGCTATAATTTCCACTATCATGTCAATGTTTGGCAAAGGGAAGTCATCCTTAGGACACGCCTTGTTGATATCTATGAAGTTTGTACAAATGAAAATGCCCCCATATGGTTTATTCATTGAAACAAGATTAGATATCCATTATGCATAGTTTATTGATTTGAGGAAATCGACATGCAATAGTTTTTTACATTCATCTTTGACTAGTAGAGCGATTTTTGGATGCATTTTCCTTAACTTCTACTTGAAGGGATTAACACCTAGTTGTAATGGCAGATGATGCAATATAAGTTTAGGATCTAGCCCAGGCATGTCAGCATATGACCATGAAAAATTGATCTATCTTTTTGTAAAGAATTCATGAAACTATGGTTGGTTTATCTTTGTCAAAGATGCTGCAAAGTAAATTACCTGAGGATTATCTTCAGTGTTTATGTTGATCTCGACATATTCTTCCACTATACTTGGTGAATTTTCCTTAGCAACTAGGAGAATGTTTAAATCTCCATCCTTTGGTTCCTAAAAGAGGTTTTTTCCCTTGGATACGTCCTTTAGTTTTACTATGTCTTCATCCAAAGGCACCTTTCAATTTTCACCTACGGACTTGTCATTTTCGTTGTTTTCAATTTTTTTCTTTTTGTCTTCATTTTTGTGATTGGAGGTGTGAATAGACTCCCCAAAATACGCCATGTTATACAAGTCTATGGTAAACCTAGCTTTATGATCACCTCTAGGTATGCCCTCTCACAATCCCATGAACTCAGCTATCGCTTTGTCATTCTCAAATATGTCTAAGATGGGGGTGCCTTGCTGATCCCAATCAATAAGTTTGGTATACATGACGGAAATGTCATCATTGGAGTTATCAAATGTGGAGGCTGAAAAGGTGAGGCTAGATTGGTTGACATGGTCACAAAAGTTTTGGACTAACTCCTTTTTGTTATTTTTCCAAGGAATAGGTATACTCTGAGGTGGTACTATTGTAAGAGCTAGGTCATCAGAAGATGATTTGTTAGGTGCCCAAGCGGCAGGATCAAGGGTTTCCCAATAATAAATCTTAAGACATTATTCTTTTGACAAGGAATTTTGAGGATGAGACTCAATTGATTTTGGTGAGGTATTTAGCATATGGTCAAGTTTTCCAAATAATTTATCTAGGTCCGTTATGTTGGTGGAGGAAAGGGAATCCCATACATATCCATTTGAGTCTAAGGAGTCACAATAGAATGGGTGTGATGGTTTATGGGATATCTCAATGTCTTCAAAAGCACTTACTTCCTCTTGTGATGGTGTTGTGGTACTAGGAACACCGATCCTAATCAGTTGAAACCCTAGCCCTAGGCCTTTTGGTCATTCTGAGAAAATGATTGGTTTAGTCCTTCCATCCTGATGTAACCCTAACCCACTATGTCTATCATATCCTTTCTTTTGCATTATCATGAAGCATTTTCCATATTGATATTTAGATATTTGAATAGACGGTGGAGGGTTTTCATTATCTTCATAATTTAACTAGGAGGTGACATCTTCTTGGTCCATAGCTTTTTTACTTAACTCTCCCCATTTTTCGAATGTCATTGTAGGAGGAACATGTATTGTGACAATTGACTGCTTCCTATTTGTTTTGGGTAAACCATATGACTTAGGAGGAACCAGCTGGATGACACAATAGGATGCTTTCATGTGATATTCTTCACAGCCCTTATCTTGGATCTCAACCTTAGGAGTGGATGACAGTGGTTGTGATGCAATGGACTTGGAAAGAGTTGATGTATCAACATAAAGGGATAAGGTGGAGGATGAAGCCTCTTGATTAATCGAAACCTGTCATTATGGTATTTCATGTAGTTTTTTGCAATATTGGAAAGGATCTGGATCACCATCGATTGTGATCTCGTTGTTATTGTACGAGAATTTAATACACTGATGGTAAGTGGAAGGTAAAAATTTCATAGCATGTATCCAAGGTCTACCCAATAAAAGATTATAGGGAAGGGTGAGATCCAAGACTTGGAAATGGGTGTCTATAACTGTAGGGCCAGTCTTGATAGGGAGTGTTACAACTCCTTGAGATGATATTTCCTCATCATCATATGCCTTTATCACTATACTCTTAATGGTGTCCATGCATGATTCTAAGAAACCTAATGCCTTAACCAGTTTGAATCTACAAAGATTTAACCCTGCTCCTCCATCTACCAAGAATCGTTTGGCTTTGGTTTGATGGACAAGAACTTCAAGGTGTAGTGGATGGTTATGGTTGGTCTCCTCAGTTGAATAATCCTACCATTTCTTCAAAAGGATTGACATCCAAGTTGGTGGGGACAGTTGTGCTTTGTAAGGCTTTTTCCAAAATGGCTCGATGATCTGGTGATATGGTCAATAGTTCAAACATGGATATTTATGTTGGGGTCTTCCCCAAGTGGTCAAGTAAATTATACTTAGGCATTGAAGCCTATGGTTGTGGCTCTAATGAAGGACCTGGAAGGGTTATATTAGTTCTATGTGTATTCACAACACATTCAGGATGCTTCTTTACGGTAATGGTATGGATATTTTTGCTAGCAAATCGAATATGATTGATGATTGTACCTGGTTTATAGTCATACTTTGTACTGGTATAATTGGCTGAGGTATTATTATTAGTTCCCGAACTAGAGGCCTTTCCTTTCCTATGGTCATGTAATAGATTTTTGAAGACCTTGTGGTTAATTTTTTTGGTATTTTTTTCCCATTGACTTCTATGGTTTTGTCTTCAACAAAATCTTGTATGATGTTATTCAGTTGTTGAAATTGTTGTAGGTTATGTCCCTTAGTTTGATGGTAATAACAAAAGGAATTTTCATCCCACCATGAGGGTTTAAACTATCTAGGATCATACTATTTTGGATCCAGAGGTTGTATGATTTTATGTTTAATTAGTTCTTTGTAAACTATCTCGATTGGTTGGACCCCAAGGGGGTAAACTCATGTTTTGGAAATCTCCTTTGTGGTTATTGTTGTTTTAAATTTTGGACAAAGTTGGCAATTTGATCAACATCATTAAGAATTTCATGAAAGGGGTTGTAACCTCTAAGCATGATGATAGGTCCTACATGTAGGGTCTTAGCATGAACAACACCATCATTAGTTACATTATTTTTTTTGGACCAAAAAAAAATTCTATCGTTGGGAGAATTTTGGTGTTGAACAACCGGATTCCTACCTGGTGTCTTAATTTACCCTTTGTCAATGAGGGCTTTCTCAAGTATAATACCTTTTTTTACTAAGTCTAGAAAAGAGGTACAACAATGTACTCGTAAGTCACTTCTCAGTTTTGGATGAAGATTTTCAATAAATATTGTGACTTTTTGTTTCTCTAGTATCTCAATAGGACAACGACTATCTAAACTCCTCGATCTCTAGAAGAAGGTGGTGAAATTTTCTCTGTCTTCTTGCATGGTGTGACACAAGGTAGCTATCATTATTTCATTTTCTATATTGAAGGAAAAATTTTCCACAATTTTTTTTGCTAATTCACCCCATGATGATCTTATGCCATATGAAAGTTTAGAGAACCATTCCAATGATATCCTGACAAGGGTTCATGGAAAAAGTCTCATAAGGTATGTGGGGTCATATGAGATGTCCATGCATGTTGTGGAATTTTTTTTGATATGTTCTAGAGGATTCCTCTTCCCATTATACTTAGGTAAATTTGGTATAATGTATCTATATGGGAAGGGTGTTATCTATAGAACTTTGTCAAAAGGACATGGACATAAATCTTGCGCTGAAATGGTTCATTTTCCTGACATTGAAATTTTTTGTTGGAGAGCTTGCATTTGATTTTGTAGAACATCTACATGTGTTAAAGATGTGTTGGTTGAACTGTTAGGATTGATGTATGTGTTTTGAAATGCAATATTCTGTGATGGATTTTGATTTGGTGTGGGAATATATCCTGACATTATGTTTTGTGATAGATTCTGATTTGGTGTAGGAATATGTCTTGTTTGTATTTCCCCTATTTTTGGAATGGTATTATTGGTGCTAATCTATTGTATATCCTGTGTTGTGTTTACACCAATTTTAGGTCTTTTACTTCTGGTGTTTTTGGAAAAGGGGTTTGATGAGGATGCTCATGCAGTAAATTGTAGGGCCCGTGTTATACCAAATGGTGTTGTATGTATAATTGAGGTAGTTTGAGTAGGTATGATAGATGGTATGGTTGTAGTAATATGAGGAATAGAGACACTCGATGTCATGGTTTGTGTTGCTTGTGTAGATGAAGCCTTTAGTGTGTGGATGCCAAATCCTAGAGATAGTGTGGCACCTTCGACTAGTAGCTTTACTAGGTATCTTTGGGGATCTTGTACTAAACATTCATCTACAAAGGACACAAATTTGGGATCTTGGACAATGGTGTCTACGTCTTCTACTTGAATCTATCCTTGTGTGTCTCTAGTGAAAAAAATTTCAAGAAGGTTTTGTGAGGTCTCATTGATCTTGATGGTATGTTTGACAAGGGATTGATGAAATCCTATGGATCAACCATTTCTCTATGTTTCTTTTTAGACCTTGTTTCGACCATGAAAAATGTTGCTCAATGTGGGGGAATGCCGAACTATATCTAAAATATATGATCTAGTCTATGTTTATGGGATTTTTTAATATAATGAATGAATACTACTATTTTTTTGGTATTTTATAGAAAATAAAGGATGTCTTAAATGATGATATGCTAGGATGAAAATATAAAAAAAATCTGAATTAATTGACTCTAAATGATTCTAAGAGGATGTTACCTACCACCTATAGCTTAACCAAGGCTATAATTTAACTTTGTCAAGGAACCTAATGTAGGACTAGGACCAAAATATAAGGTGAACTCCCATACTAGACTAATGAGTTAGAAGGATTCACAAATAGGACAAAAGATATTGTTGATAAGTGACTAGGTTTTGTTGTGCCTATTGCGCACATGCCCCATTCGGAACGGGGACCCTCTCTTCCCTCTTCTACTTGTTGGGTCCTTTTTTCTTCACCTCAATTTATGTGCTCATTTTTGCATCCTAAAGGGTCAACCTATTCTCAAAAGTCACATTTTAAGCTTGACCAAACTTGGCCCCTTTGAAAATGATAAATCCTAAGCCTTTTTCGAGTTTCTAGCATTGTCATCACAGTTGGCTAATATCCGACGTCCCTTTCGAAATCCGTGTCCTGGCCTCTGGATTTTCGTGTCCAGATTTCTGTTTGAATGTTGCCATTTTAACCGTCCACCGGTCAACATCCTTCTGGACCTTGAACCCCGGGTTCTTTTCCACCATTCAACTTAACTCTTCGCAGATTCTAAAGCGGCCATGGCACGCCATCTTCCTAGCCATCAGACTCTGGATTCCCCACTGCCATCTGGGAAATTTGCATTTACCAACTCCGCCTGCCATCGTACAGTGCATTTAATTGGGACATTAATTATGTTTAGGGCTATATAAACATGTTTTCACCTGCCATTTTCACATGATAGTGAAATATTCAAAAGCCCAGTGATGCCTAGCATCTTCCACCTTCACACCTAAAATCTCACTTCGATGTTCCTTACGAAATCCATTATCGAGCTTTTCTGGGAGTTGAAGGTAGGCCTACCACCGCCCCTCCCTTCCATTTTTTATAAGAATGTAAATGTCAAAATCAAAAAAGGGTGAAATGAATACAAAAAGATGGTAGTGTAGTACTCCTGGCTAAAAACCCACCAATTCAAATCAATGAATACCACATGAAACCATCGGAATCGACCTTCACAACCTAACCTCGTTGTCGTTGTTCTTTGGAACAGTCATCGGCACCTCTCAAGCCCAGACCTCCCCATGGTCATCTGCACAAAACAAAAATTTCAATTTTAAAGGTGACAGTGAATGAACTTGCCCTGTGTCCCGACCTTCGGATTTCCCCTCTCAGGTTTCTATTCTGCCCCCGTCGTTTCAAATGACCTATCTTGAGCGTCTTCCCGTCTCTCAGACCCCGAGTCAATAAAGTCCATTTGGAGCTTACACAGGAAAATAAAACCATCCAAACTCTCCTAGGACTCCGACGTTCATATTTTCGTGTCCATTTTGCCATTCTCAATGGTGGACTCCGTCCACCTTTCTAGACCCCAGACCCCGGCTTTGCAATCTCCATCTCAAAACTTATTAGAAAAATCAAGCATCCAAAATATTCTTGGACCTCGACCTCTGGAATTCCATCCCCGAAATTTTGTCTTGCTTTCACCATTTCGAACATCCATCCAAGGATGTCTTTTCGCTTCCCAAACCCCATTCCCTCTTTCATCGAGTGTAAAATCTAAGCAGACAACTAACATCCAAACTCCTTCCTGACTCAGAACACTAGAATTCTATTTCTGGGATTTTGTTTCGCTATCGCCATTTCAAATGGCCAAACTTGACTGTCTTTCTGACCTCCAGGTCTTGACTCTTGGCTCACCATTGAGCTTTCCCAACTCTTGAATTTGTCTCCTAGGATTAGCCTCTGGACTTCCATCCCTAGATTTCCACCTGCATTTCACCATTTTGCATGACTAACCCATGATAGCTTCCTGGTAATGGCAACCCGAACTTCGAAACCCAGTGCCCGAAGTTCCTTCTTCCTTGCGCCATTCCAAATGGCCTTCCAGTAGTCGAAGCCTGAATTCCTAAATGAGAGCTCAGATGACCTCCAAATTGAAATCATATTTCAACTCACTTTTGGTCTTCTTTCACGCCAGCCCTTCATTGATTGAATCCATAATCAGAAATGTCATCAGGAGTTCCATGCCTCATTTTCCCTTCCAAACGACATTCCACCAAGGGATTTCCGGCCCTAGGAGACTGGATTGCCTATTTTGCTTCCTTATGATGTTTTATTAGGTGTTAGTCATTTATCAAATGTGGATGATAATTGTGGAACTAACCTTGAAATGAAGGAGATGTCCGAGGTCATTTTTTTCCATGTTTAATGTTACTAATTTACGTCTCTTTGTCTAGGATTTATGGAATCTAGTGTAGAAACCTCTGGTGCCACCAAGGAAAAGGGAAAGGGAACTATCAAAGAACCTCAAGGAAAGGAGGATAAGGATCAGATGAAGTTCAAGTTCCAAGGGGTGCCATTGCACTCTAGAATCACTACTCTTTGGAGAGACATCATAGACACCAATATCAGGCATGTCAATATTGATGAATTCACACAGAGGGTTAGGGTGAACCCTGAAATGAAGAATGCAAAACTAATCAAGAGCAGTGGACTCGCTAAAGTTGTTGGCTTCCCACCAAATTTGGTGACCCCTAAGCTGGTATTGGCATGCCAGGAAGTGTACCAACCCTGAACCAGAACCATAGTGGATAGAGATGGAAACACTCTTGCAGACATGTCCCCTCTTGGGATAGTTGCAAATTTGCACATCCCCACCTTCGAGACCATGGAAACACCAACTATGGAGGAATGCAAGGCGTTATGGGAGCAAGATCCAATGAGGTGCAAAAAACTGATCAATCAATACTGGTTGAAGGATAAGCAGGCTAGTGCGGGCAAGGTCTTGCAGGAGCTCTTCCGCAATGATTTATTTGAGGATTACTATGACCCCATCATCTTCCTAAGTAGAGTAATGGGTCTTCCTGCTACATCCTTCTTCTAGGAATTGATGTTTTAATTTATGGATAAAATTCTCAGTGGTGATGCTACCTTTGATTGGGGATAAATAATCAGCAATTGCTTCCACGAGCAATTTATCAAAGTGAAGAAGACCTCTCAGTTCTACATGACGTCCTACCTCGTTTATTCACTTTCCAACTGATGAAATTATCATGGACTCAACATGATGCCCAATGCGGTGCCATGGAGAGAGATCAAGCCTTATCAGAGATACCCTCAGTTGCAATACAATAACCTAAAGAGGGATCATTACATGGTGAATGAAGCCTTCATTTCCTACATCATCTGCATGATTGGAGAGGACTTTCGCAGAAGATTATCCCACAGTGCCCGAGCCCTCCTCAGGGATTATGCCTTCTTATACATACAACTCCCCAAGTTCACATACATTCATACCCAAGGATTCACAAAAAGGCCAAACAAGCCACCCCAGTACCCTAATTACTGAATCATACTATTAGAGCTGACCTGGCAGCTGCACGACATTCATAATATTCTAAGAAGCAAACATCTAGTAGGGATGCCTTACCCTATTAGCATTGGCAAGGGGATGTATATGATCCATACCTCCCAATGTGAAGGGAACTCATAAAAAGAGTTGGTCGAGTACCACTTCTAGTAGTATACAACTCCGTCACGAATGGACCCTTACTATCATATTAGAAAAGCATTGGGACCTGAGTATGCCCACATCCATAATGTTGAGGATTTATGGACCAACTACAAGGATGATCTTGAGGTGAGGTTGCGACATTACATGCACATGACTACCCTCTACGTGCGAAGAGTGAACTTATGTCTGGTTCTTGACCAACTTGAAGAAGATGAAAGCATGGTGATCGACCTAGGATATAGTGTCATCTCCAACCTGTCGTTGCCTATGATTGATTGGGACGAGCAGGAGGTTGATAACCTTGACATACTCACCAAGCCTATGGAAATCTAAACAAAGGAATGGATCAACCAGCAACAAGCATGACTGAAATAATAAGGAGTCACCTTAACATTCAAGGGACTATAAAGTGAGCCAAGTGGCTCTGATGGTGGGGTTCCTACTATGATAATTGGGGAAACCACCAAATCCCCACCATCTTTCAAAACCAAAAAAAGAAAGGAATCTCCCAAGGAGGGGCCTAACCCAAAGGTTTATGATCGAAAGGCTTTAGAGGGAAAGCCTATCAAGAAGCAAAATAAAACAGCTGGGGTTGTTGAGATGTTGGTCATACCTGAAGATCCCCTCCTCGAGGGTAGAGAGGAAGAGTTTGACCCACCAAGGTCTCCATCTGCTATGATTACTGCATCTATTACCGTCGTCCCACCTACTTCATTTGTAGTTTCCGCTTCCTCCCCGCCTGCGGTGGACATCTTTGTCCACCTTATCTCAACTTCTCCAATCATATAGGTCATATTGGTGGATTCATCCTCCGCCATGACCTCACCGGTCTCTTCTTCTTCTATGTCTACTTTCGTTCTATCTACTTCTGGTGCTACAATGTTTGTCCTCAATCTCCCATAATCCTTCATAAAGTACATGTAGAACGTGCCATCTGAGCTTTCAAGGATGCTTACTAGTCCAATAGTGCAAGCTGCAATAGCCCAGGCTATGGATAACACTCCAGCTCTCCCTCCCCCAACTGAACAACCAATAATGAAGGCAAGGATGTAGATATCTAACTAGATTTTGCAACAACAACTAGATTCTGCAGGGAGGCCCGAGGATGAAGAATTTGAATATCATGAGCATCCGATGTTTGAGTACTAAGAGATTGACGAGGTGGCATATGAATCCTCCAGCGAAAGAAGGAAGGAGATAGACACTGAATTCATCCGAGAAACACATGATCCAGAGGTTGACACCAAAGGGAGCAAGCAACTTAAGGAAATTGAGGATAAAGAAGCTAAAGATTGGCTTATAGTTGAAGAAGAAGTTACTACTCCAAAGACTAAGGCTAGTGGGTCTCCAGCTGAAAGATAGGATGAAACTCCGGAGCATGAAGAGACATCCCCCCACATGAATGAGCAAGAGGATAGGCTCAAGGAAAATGAACACGATCAAGATAAAGAAGAGAAGGATGCTGAAAGAGAATATCCCTCTGAAAAATAGTTTCCCAAGTCTCTTTCCAACCATATGATGATCATAGAGGACTCTGATGAGGAGAAAGAGGATGCAGGGATTGAGAAGGAGGCCCTTGTAATCAAAACCACTGAAGTTGGAGTGAAGGGCAATAGGGACCAAGGTGAATCACATAGAGAAGAGCTCCAAATGCCTGATTGGCTAGGGAAATAGATTAAGCAAAGGATTCCCACCCTAAAGGACCTCAAGGCAAGGCTGGAAGCCATACTGGCCAGAGCACAAATAAGCACCAAGAAAGAGAAAAGGCCAAAGATCAAATCAAAAGTAACCATGGATTCCTATGGATCCAGGGCAGTACAAATAGAAACAATATTAGTTGGAGAACAAGGAGTGGCATATAACATCTCCACTATCAATTTGGGGGTGGCCATGAGATAGCAGAAGGTCGACCACCTCTAGGAATCGGTCGCCATAGTGGTGCATCTTATCCAGCAAGATAAGGTTTCAAAGGAAGAACTCAACATAAAGATGGTTGATCTAACACACTATATCCAACAATGGTCATCCCTGAATGAGTAGCTCACCATGTCATTGACCCTGCCTCAGTTTTTGTCTCAAGAGTAGATCAATAAATTGGAAAAGAGAAGGAACTTGGATAAGACTATGGAAAATTGGTTCTAACAGGTCTTAGACATGGGAAACATAGGCATCAACTTGGTTGTCTAAATAGAAAGTAAGTTCTTAGAAGTGCAAAGGACTCTTGAGGGCATGAGGCAGGTCTGCGAGGAGTTCCCAAGGAAGTACAAAGCAGGCTACCCAAAAATTGAAGGCCATACTCGCATTGCCAAGCGAGGTTTGGGAGAAGGACCTTGCCCTCAAAGATGATGACCATAGGTTAGTGGATGTATGGAAATGATATTTTGATCATCGGAGGGAGAGGTTGGAGTAGATTCTAGAATGAGTAATTCCAGATATCGAATGGGCCAAGGAGGCTAGAGAGGATTACACTCAGTACCTCAAGCTAATGATGGGGTACAAGCTTCCTGTTGTTGAAATTAATCTAGAGAGCATAAAGACACACTTCTTAAAGAACATGGAATATGGGATCTCTACTGAAGTCACCACAAATTTCATGAGTTTTGCTGCTCGAGCCTTCACCCAGTCTAAGATTTTTAGAAGCAATGCTAATAAATATGATGATGACTAGAAGAATCTTGTTAACAATTCCCAAGAATGGAGCTACTAGGTGCTACAATCGGATATTATGGAGCTGGACAAGCTTCATCCAATGATCTTGAGATTTGTGGAGTATGCAGCTTTGAAGAAGCATGAAGGAAACCCTATCATCGATGAAGAGTTCCTAAAAGAGTAGCTATAGCAAGGGGAAAACAACAAAAGATGAAATTGCTACAGTGTTGTCACTAGATGACGAAATAGGGAAAAGAAAAAAAGTGTTTTAAAATGTAATATATTTGGGGGTAGGTGAAACCTTGGAGTAAAGTGAATCTTGGCCACACAATAGAATTGAATCTTGGCCACTCATTTTTGTTTTTGGAAATTATAAATAGGGCTCTCCTCCTCTCATTTTAAGAGATTTGAGTTGTTGTAAAGGCATGCTACAAATTTTTTAATAGAAATACATTGACTTGGTGCATTTCTGGATTTCTTCCCATGTTGCATGATTCTTCTCCCTTTAGTTAAAATTCTAGTTTAAAGTTATCTTGTTGTTCTAATTTTCTTTAACTGACTTTGGTAGATTTAGCATGTTGTCTCTACTTATGAAGTTTTTTGTTGTGTGTATGCTTTCCTTGTCCATACTTTTGGTCATTTGCTGCTGGTAGATGGCTCTGTAAAGTTAGTCTGGACTATAATTCCATTGTTGACCCCTAAACTATGTCTTTGTTCTCATTTACATGGTGAATGAATGATGAATATTTGCAGTCCTCAGAAGATATCATAGATTTCATGATACTATGAGAATTCTAGTTAAGTGAAATCCTATTTAAGGAAACTGTCCACAACAAGAACCTCCATGATCATTGTTCATTGGTAGTTGCAAATCCGGGAACCTTCCTTCTTCCTCACCTCTTTTCCTTTTTTTTAAAGAAACAACCTATGCTAAGGCTCACTACACATTGTAAAGCCAAATATGAAGAAACCACGAAGTCTCAAACTACTATCTGAGCCTACAACAAAGTGTAGTAATTTCCTATTTGAAGAACTCCATTCATTGACCTAATTCTCCTACAGCTTTAACTCATGTAAAACCACCTTATAATTCCAACAAATCACATAAATCAACTCGACTATTTCATGCATCATCATGACCTGACATCCGAGAGACCTTGGGATAGTGTTCTGCAATTTGATTGTGGAAAATTGTCTTTCAAGAGAGGTAATGCACCTATACATTACCTATGTTGAGAAGTGCATAAAAACACCATCAATAGAACTAGGGCTAAAAGGAGGGCCATAGGAGATAAAGATCGATCGAATTGGGTCATTCTCCTCTGAAACATTTCATCGAGTTTTGAGATCTACCCTGAAGAAGGGAGAATTTCAAGAATTACAACCCCTGTCTGAGCTAAGAGAGCTAAATGAAGGGAACCGTCCATCAACGATTCGCCAGACTAGCCTACTTCTCTTTCACCTCCATTTTCTCCAACACCATTGGTAGTACCACCTTCCACTCATCTAATCCATATAGCCTTCTAGGTTGCCACTCCATCTGGGTTGAACACTGCCTTTCAGCCAACCACGGTCACCAACCCCGCTACTGTCCTGTCGGTTGGCACTGCTCATTTATAGTTCCAAGCTAATCTTGTGCAACCACCTCAACCACCCCCTCCAATAGCATGGCTAGGAAATAACCCATCTCCTTTGGCCTTCAACCTCTACCATGATATGCCAAAGAATCCTGAATTTTTTTGCGCAAAGTTCAACTCTCGAGATCCACAGAGGATAGCCGAGGAGCATGTCAAGATTTTTGAGATTGCCCTGAAGACTATGCAGATCATATACAAATATGTGGCATGCAAGATATTTCCCTACTCATTAGGGGAGGAGGCCTTCTGTTGGTACACTGATTTTCTAGCCGAAACTATAAACACGTGGGATCTTCTAAAAAAATATTTTCTATAAAAGTTTAAGACTTCAGTCAGCCCCGTGCATTCATATCGACACTTCTTGTCAGTTCAAAGGGAGATCAACAAACCAATCAGTTCATTCAATGACTATTTCCATAGAGCCTACACTCGACTATAGGCCCCGTATGTTTTAAATGATATGCTTGTCTTACATGTCTACTATGCAGCATTGGATAACCTCACTTCATCCCTAATCAAAAGAATGAGATTGTTGCCCGCTAGGTTGGTCGATCCATACGCCGAAGCTATTATTGCCAGCACAGATCTCGGCCAAAATATTTTTGGTCCACTACCTTCTCTTGGGAAAACCACACTTCTGGCACAGATTCAGGGGCTTACCTAAGCATTGTAACACCAAGCCCCACTATTGAATCCAGTACCACAACTACCTATGGTTGCACATCCTAGGCAGCCAGTGAATTAGGCATATCTGGTACCTCACTACTTGTGGCCCCAACAACAATAGTCGCATCTTTAACCATCCCAGGTAACTACATACCTTTAGGCAGCGAAATTCCCACCCGCTCATCAGAATCAGCCAATTGCATAGCCCGTGTTCCTTCAGAATGTCGCACCACAACCAAACAACACCGAAAAGGATAGGATTGATGAGCTTACATAAATGATCAAGAATATTTCCACAGAGATTATGCACTTAAGAAACTAGAATAATCAGCTACAAGTGTCACAAAAGAACATCTAGGCTAACCTTAATCGCGACAACCGAGATCATCGATAAAATTAGGATGTCAGCACATCGTCCAGGCAGAATTACAACAAAAATCAGAATTCAAACCAGAACTTTAAAAGAAGGCCCTTCCAAAGGAAAAATCGGACATGTAATACATGACCCAACAATGGTGGCATTCCCACACCTCTGGATTAGCCCAGTAGCAATGAGAGCCCCACAAGTGGAGTTTACTTGGTGAAGGTTGCTCTATCCATTTGGTGTCGCATACACAAAATGAGCCACCACTCTAAGCTGGATTGTCCAGAGTTCTAAACTGCTGTTGAGATTTTCCAAGTTGAACTTCAGAATGCAGTGGACAATTCAAGGTGTAGAGACATTGTACATCCGACCCATATGATTCCTCGATGTTGGTGCTAAACCAGGCTCCTTTCCCAAGGGAAAAATGCAACACACCAAAACTAGGTGGTGCCAATTCGAACCGCAATGATAAAGTGGAAGAGGTAAGTTCTAAAGGTCCTTTAGCTAATATTTTTGATTCAATAGAGCATGGTCCCAAAGATGATGAAGAAGAGCCTAGGGAAGATGAAGTCTAGATGTTCCACCAATGAACCACCATGTATAACCTTAGAAATAGACAAGTTGATGGTCATGCTAGAGGACCTTTCACAACATCCACTCCCCTGAATAATTTTAGAACCCCTCCCAATACACCCACTCAGTATCTCAGCAAAAATAAAAAGAAAAAAAACAGCCAAATCCCAACCGCTAGCTCCTCCCAAAATTTTTCCCATGATCAAGAAGTAAAGTAGATGGGGGAGTATATTGCTAAGGAATTCAAAAAGGTGAAGCTAAGTGTGTCAGAATTTGAACTTCTAAAGGTGCCTGCCATCAAGAATTATTTTTTTAGAATGATAAATGGGACTCCATCACAAGGGTTAAGTCAAGAAAATCTAGTAAAGAGGGTCTCCTTTGATGATCAGAAAAGTGAGACAGTCGTTAGGTAGATCTTCAATAGTAAGGCTAACCCGCCAACAAGTCAACAAGCCAACAAGCAACCCGATAGGGTAGCTAACCAGGTGCCAACCCAAGGCAAGGGAAATGATAAAGGTAATGGACAAGTCACCCAAGTGGACATTTTTGGGGGACTGATTTAGGGTAAATTCGAGACTCCTCCCTTTCTAGCCACCATTCGTGTGTTTGGGAAAAACCTCCACAACTGCTTGCTAGATTTAGGCGCATCTGCTAATGTCATTCCCTTGAGCGTGTGCAAGGCACTTGGAATAATGTTGACTCCCTCCTAGTGAAAAGTGACACAACTTGACAAAACAAAGATCAACATAGTGGGGGAAATTAATAGAATACCTATGCAAGTTGTTGTTGATCCGTGGATCCAATAGACCATTGACATTCAGGTAGCCGATATCCTAGATACATACCATATAATCCTAGGAAGGTATTTCATGAGGGTGTTGAATGGATACACTACAAATGCTTAATCACACATGTGGCTTACATGGAAAGACATGCCAAATCAGATTCGGATTGATCGAGAACTGTGGATGATATTTATGATCACTGAGTAAAACAACACAAATGAGGTGTTGTATGTTGAAACAGGTTTGGGAGATTATTCTCCAGTATCGTATCAGAACAAACAGGAATACATAGAAGACCAAGGAATGAGCGAGGTTTTCCTCGTACTATACAACCTACTTGCTAATTTGACCAATTTTTCTCAAAGCATTGAAGTTTTGGTCGAGTTTGATGATGAAGAACTAGGAGAGGATAAAACTCGGGGATTTCTTGATGGTTTCCAATATTTCATAAAAAGTTGTGTTAAGGACCAACTTAGTCTGGGAACCCAAATGAACTTTCAAGAACTCTTGCTCCCTAACTGGTGTAGGGTACACAATGCTACTCACTCAAAATTTGACTATTGTTTGTGTCAAACAAAACCTAAACACGTTAAAAAATAGGCTACTCCGAAGGATAGAGCAGGAGAAACACTGCACAAACAAACATATTTCATCCCTGTACCTCCCAAAGCGGTTATTGAATTGAAGGTCCTGCCAAAGGTGAAAGTCCAATCTATCGATTCCACGTTCAAGGATTCTCCTAGATTCTGGACATTGCACTTTGATGGGTTTAAATCCAAGCATGGATTTGGGGCAGGTTTCGAGTTGATCAGTCCCAAAGGTAAATCATTCTTTTCTTCTCATAAGCTTTAGTTTTATTGTACCAATAATGTAGCAAAGTATAAGGCCTTAGTCTTAGGCCTTTTAACGACATTGTGAAAGGGTGTCAAAGTGCTCCAAGTGTATGGAGAATCAGAGTTAGTCATAAAGTAAGTCAGGAAGTTTTATTCCTTCTTTGATTGAAGACTCACTAACTACCGACACCGCGTATGGGATCTATTGGAAGGGCTAGATGCATTCAACATTCAATTGATTCCATACACTCAAATTCATACTACCATTTCCCTAGCATAGGTAGCAAGCACATTATAGCCATTGTCCCTATCAGGCTTTAGAAGATTCACGGTCGATCTCACCTTCGTTCCATCAGTGCCGGATATCGTAGCTGATTTCTAGGTATTCAACGATGAAAAACATATCCTAGATTTTATCACTAGTTCAGATGTGTTTGCTAGAAAGATAATCAATGAGGTTGAACCTAAAGAGGTGGACCTAGATATAGATGGGTTTATCAACCTAAAGAACAACACCATTCCAAGGGGAATGGTTCAATTAGAATGAATATTTGACCTTGATCAGATCAGAGATCATTATCAACAATCTAAGAATGATACCATCAGTGGCCAACGCCACACTTACAACCTAAGGATGGCTGGAAATGCCAAGAACATGTTCATCGGTAAGGTGTGCACCCATGAAGAAAGGAAGGGGATAATCGAGGCTCTATGGAAGTATCACAACGTCATCTCCTGGAGCTATGAGGATCTTAAGACTTGTGATACATCAATTATCACCCTCACCATCCCTCTCAGACCAGATGCAAGGCCATTTTGGAAGTGGCAACGCCCTACCAGTGCTTTGTTGGAGCTGATAATATAAAAGGAAGTACAAAATTTGTTATCATCTAGGATCATTTTTTGGGTTCGACACTCCACATGGTTGGAAAATCTGGTTCCTGTTAGGAAGAAAAATGGGGAAATCAGATTGTGTGTCGACCTCCACAATCTAAATCAAGCCTCAGAGAAGGACAACTATCCTATACCCTCATTGGATGAGGTGTTATAGATAGTAAATGGCTCCCAGATGATGTCCTTCCTAGATGGGTACTCAGGGTATAATCAGGTTATGGTGCAGTATGAAGATCAACACAAGACGACGTTCACCACCAAATGGGGAACTTTTGCTTATAGAATAATGTTGTTCAGACTAATCAACATTGGCACCAATTTCCAACACACCATGGATATCACATTCAGGGACCTAATTGGCAAGTGCATAATCATCTATGTGGATGATTTGATAGTATTCTCAAAGTAGTGGGGTAATCATGTCGCCGACCTATGCAAGGTCTTTGAATAGTGTCATGAATTTGAGGTTTCACTTAATCTGAAGAAGTGCATCTTTGCGGTCACTAAGGGGAAGCTTCTTGGAAATTTCTTGTCAGAATGGGGAATTTATATTGACCCTGAATGTATCTAGTCAATCATGAAAATCCAACTGCCAAGCAGCAAAAAGGAATTAAAATCTTTTTTTGGAAAGATCAACTTTGTCCACAAGTTCATCATGGGCTTCGTAGAAATCATCAAACCACTCAATGGTATGCTAAAGCAAGATGCCAAGGTTGAGTGGACCCCAAAAGCAAAGCAATATTTAGGGGAAATCAAGAAGGAAATTTTTGATACCCCTATGCTAGTCAGCCCCAATTACCTGAAGCCCCTCTACATATACTCCTTTGCTTCAGATCATTCTTGTGCTAGCATCTTGACACAAAAGGATGACAAGGGGAACAAACATTCAATCACCTTCATGAGTGCCCCTTGAAGGATCCTGAACTACACTATTATAACATTGAAAAAAAGGCTTATGTCCTTTTTAAGGGAGTTAAGAAGTTCAAGCATTATATCTTCCGCAACAAGGTATTCACTATAGTTCTCGACCCCGCGGTGAAAATGTTGCTTATGCAGAACAAGTTAGGAGAGCAAAGGGAAAAGTGGATTGCAATGTTGCAGGAGTATGATATGGAAATTCAGCCAATGAAGCTGATGAGAGGGAAGGCACTTTCTAGAACAATGGAAAAGGTGGTTATTGATGTTGGACCCAAGCTCACAACCCAGTAGTACCAATTGGAGGATGTCTCTCCAAGGGAATGGTATGATGACATAGTATATTACTTGTTGAATCATAAATGTCCACCTCATCTACAAGGAGTCCAAAGGTAGGCCCTTAGGTTGAAAAGCAACAACTATATGTTGTAGGGTGTCGTATTATATGAGAAGAATCATGAAGAAATCTTTTTGAGATGCCTTTGTAGGGAAGAAGTTGATCATGTTCTCAAGGAATTCCATGATAAGTTTGAGACTGTTCATGGTTCTGGTTTATGAACTACACACCAAATATTAAGAGGTGGGTATTATTGGCCCACCATGTTCAAGGATGCCCATGGTTATGTCCATACCTACCACGTGTGCCAAACTATTGCCACCTAAGAAAGGAATGTTGTTGTCCCGTTACAACCTGTTATGGAGGTAAGATCTTTCATGCAATGGAGTCTCAACTTCATTGGTCCAATAAGCCCTCCATTGTCTGCTGGACATAGGTACATTCTATTCACTTCTGATTATTGTACTAGATGGGTAGAGCCAATAACTTGTAGGAAATGTACGGCTGAAGTGGTAACTAATTTTCTAGAAAGTTTTTTTAAATCACTTTGGTTGTCATTATGCTTTAGTGTGCGATAACGGCCTTGTGTTTGCTTCATTAAAATTCACAAGTTGGGCCTTTGACTATGGGATCGCCCTTAAATTTTAATATAATTATTACCCTCAAGGCAATGGCCTTGCTGAGTCAACCAACAAGAACTTCATCACTATGATCAAGAAGCTACTAGATAGGAATCCCAAGGATTGGCATACCCAACTTCGTTTCACCCTTTGGGTGGATCACACCCGACATAAAGCTTCCCTCAGAGATTCCTCATATCATCTCGTTTATGGCTTTGAGCCATTCTTTCCCATACACTTGAAAATACCTACCCTCCAATTCATTAATTATTTCTATGAAGGAGGGGACCGCAGAGAAGCTCACTTCACCATGTTGATGCACCTTGAAGAAGTACAAGACCATGCAATATAAAAATTTTCCAAACATCAAGGCATAGTCAAAAGATGGTTCGACCACCAAGCAAAAATTAAGGCCTTTCATATTTTTGATCTAGTCCTTTACTAGGAAAAGGCCTATGAAAAGAAAGGGGGACACAAAAAATTTGACAAGCTCTAGCTTGACCCCTTTCAGATTGCTAAGATCCTTGGAGATAATGCTTTCCTCTTAAAGACTTTAAATATTAAAGATGTCCCATTGCTTGTCAATAGGAAGCACCTTAAGCATTAATTCCAGGCCTGAACTCTTCCAAATTTTTTTTTGCAGATACGTGTACATAGGTTAGGATAGGTTTCTTTCTTTGTCCTTTGGTTTTTCTCGTTGTCCCAACTATTTTGTCTTGACCTTGGAAGAGTCTTCCCGTTCTATTGTGGTGGTTGTGCTTGGCTTGATAAATGGTTTTCCCTATTGTCCACTCTTGTGTTGTTCTCTAGATAAACCCTCATTCCCTACTACTAACCTCTGTAAGCCCCTAAGCATTGGTTTTCAACTTTTGAACTCTGAACTAACCTAGGATGGTAATCCGCTTGAATTCCCTACATTTATCATGGAACACATAGAAACATATTTTAAAATTTCCAAAGAATGGTTTAGTGATTAATGAGAAGAAGGGACAAGTGAAAAATCTAAATTTTTCTCTAGTGACCATTGTGATTCCCAAGCGAATGGTCAGTTTCATTATTCACACGGTTGAACATGAAAGAAAAGGAGAAAATACTGCAAAGAAATATCAAATAAAAGGAATGAACAAAGTGAAAAAAATAACCATATGGGTGTGTGAATATCTCTACCGGGGCTATGGACGCCTGGCTGGCAGTAAGCTATGTTCATGGGGTCACAACGACAACTTCATCGAGGCTATGGACACCTGACTAGTAGAGGAGAAATGTCAAGGCTACTTTTGGGGCTAGGCGAACTATGTAGCTTATCTCTCTCGATCAATGATTGCCCATGCTATCTCCAAGGAAAGTAAATGAACTCACCACACACACACCTCCATCATGATTTCATAGTATGATTCAACCTTGCCTTCCTTAACATTTTCTCAGTTCAGCTTTGAAAATCAGCTCTCGTCTGCAAAACCAAAGATCATGGGTTCAGAATGAATATTTATTTTTAGAACGTAGGGAGCCTTCTCCCAGCGAAGTCGCCATTTTTTGTGCTTGTTGCACAAATGCTATGTTCAGAATGGGGACCCTCTCTTCCATATTTTTCTTGTGGGGTCCTCTTTTCTTTGCCTCGTTTTGCATGCCCATTTTTGCATCCTAAAGGGTCAACCTATTCTCAAAAGTCACATTTTAAGCTTGACCAAACTTGGCCCCTTTGAAAATGATAAATCCTAAGTCTTTTTTGGGTTTCCCTTATTTGTCAACCCCTCTGACATCAATGGCCCCCCTTAGGTTTCCATTCCAACATTGTCATTGTGGATAGCTAGTGTCTGATGTCCCTCCGAACTCTAGGACCTGGCCTCCGAATTTCTGTTTGAATGTCATCATTTTAACCGGTTGTGGGTCAACATCCTTCTGGACCTTGGACCTCGAGTTCTTGTCTGTCATTCGAATTAACTCTTCACAGATTCTAAAGTGGCCATGGCACAACATCTTCCCATCCACAAGACTCTAGATTCCCCACCGTTGTTTGGGAAATTTGAATTCACCAACTTCACTTGGCATCGTATGATGCATTTAATTGCGACATTAATTGTGTTTAGGGCTATATAAACATGTTTTCGCCTATCAATTTCAAATGATAGTGAAATATTCAAAAGCCCAACAACACCCAACATCTTCCTCCTTCATGCCTAAAATCTCACTTCACTGTTCCTCATAAAATTTGTCATCGAGATTTTCTGGGAGTTGAAGGTAAGCCTGCCGCTGCCCCTCCCTTCCATTTCTTTTAAGAATGTAAATGTAAAAATCAAGCAAGGGTGAAATGAATTCGAAAAAAATAGTAGTGTAGTACCCCTGGCTCAAAACTCACTAATTAAAACCAGTGAACACCATGTCTAACTGTCAGAATCAACCTTCAGAACCTAACCCCGCCGCCGCTATTCTTTGGAGCAATCATTGGTGCCTCTCAAGCCTAGACTTCCTCGTGGCTGTCTGAGAAAAACACAAATTTGAATTTTAAAAGCGATAGCGAACAAAATTTCCCTAGGTCCTGGCCTCCGGATTGCCCCTCTTGGGTTTCTGTTCTACCCCCATCATTTCAAATGGCCTATCTTGAGCATCTTCCTGACTCTCAGACCTCGGGTGCATAAAGTCCATTTGGAACTTGTGAAGGAAAATCAAACCATCCAAACTCACCTTGGACTCTGGCATTCGGATTTTCGTGTCCGTTTCACCATTGTCAATGGCGGACTTCATCTATCTTTCTGGACCTTGGACCCCGACTCTATAATCTCTGTCTCAAAAAATAATAGAAAAATTGAGTGTCCAAAATATTCTCAGACCCTGACCTCTGGAATTTGATCCCCGAAATTCCATGTCACTTTCACCATTCTGAACTGCTGTCCCGAGACATCTTTCTGACTCCTTGACCTCGGTCCCCCTTTCGCCGAGCATAAAATCTAAGCAGAGAACTAACATTCAAACTCCTTTCAAACTCCAGACACCATATTTTTTTTTCCAGGATTGCATTCCATTGTCACCGTTTCAAACGGCCAAACCTAACTGTCTTTCTGACCTCTAGGTCATGACCCTTGTCTCATTGCCAGGCTTTCCCAACTCTCAAATTTGTCTCAGAGGATTATCGTTCAGACTTCCATCCCCATATTACTGCCTGCATTTTTCCATTTTACATGGTTGACCCATTACAACTTCCCAGTAATGGCAACTCGAACTCCAGAACCTGGCTTTTGGAGTTCCTTCTTCCTTGTCACGTTCCAAACAACCTTCTAGCAGTCAAAGCCCAAATGCCTAAATGAGAGTTTAGATGACCTCCAAATTGAAATCGGACTTCGACCCACTTCCTAAAATTTGGTCTTCTTTCATGCCAAGTCTTCATTGATCAAACCCATGCCCGAAAAATGTCATCGGGAGTTCTATGCCTCATTTGCCCTTCCAAATGACATTTTGCCAAGGGATTTCTAGCCCTAGGAACACAAATTACTTTTTTTGCTTCCTTATGATGTTTTATCAGGTGTTAGTCATTTATCAAATGTGGATGACAATTATGAAACTAACCTTGAAATCAGGGAGATGTTTGAGGTCATTTTTTTCCATGTTTAATGTTACTGCTTCATGTCTCTTTGTGCAGGATTTATGGAATCTAGTGTAGAAACCTTTGGTGTCACCAAGGAAAAGGGAAAGGGAACTACCAAAGCACCTTGAGACAAGGAGAAAAAGGATCAGATGAAGTTCAAGTTCCAAGGGGTGCCATTGCACTCTAGAATCACTACTCTTTGGAGAGACGTCACAAATACCAATATCGGGCATGTTGATATTGATGAATTCACATGGAGGGTCAGGGTGAACCCTAAAACAAAGAATGAAAAACTAATCAGGAGGAGTGGACTCGCTAAAGCTATAGGCTTCTTGCCAACTTTGGTGGCCCCCGAGCTAGTATTGGCATGTCAAGAAGTGTACCAACCCCAAACCAGAACCATAGTGGACAGGGATGGAAACATTCTTATAGACATGTCCCCTCTTGGGATAGCTGCAACTTTCCATATCTTTGCTTTCGAGACCATGGAAACACCAACTATGGAGGAATGCAAGGAATTATGGGAGCAAGATCCTATGAGGTGCAAAAAACTGATCAAACAATATTGGTTGAAGGATAAGTGGGCCAGTGCTGGCAAGGTCTCATAGGAGCTCTTCCACAATGATTTCTTCAAGGATTACCATGACCTCGTCACCTTGCTAAGTAGAGTAATGGGTCTTCCTACTGTGGCCTTCTTCTAGGAATGGATGTTTTACTTTATGGAGAAAATTCTCTGTGGTGATGTTGCGTTTGACGAGGGATAAATAATCAGCAATTGCTTCCATGAGAAATATATCAAAGTGAAGAAGACCTCTCAGTTCTACAAAATTTCCTACCTAGTTTATTTGCTTGCCAACTGGTGGTGTTATCATGGACTCAACGCGATGCCCAATGTGGCGCCAAAGAGGGAGCTCAAGCCTTTTGACACATACCCTCAATTACAATATAGAAACTTCAAGAGGGATTCCTGCAGGGTGAATGATGCCTTCATTGCCTACATCATCCAGCTGCTTGGAGGGGATTTTCATAGAAGAGTATCCCACAGTGCCCGAGCCATCCTCAGGCAGTATGCCTTCTTATACATAAAATTCCCCAAGTTCACATGCATTTGTGCCCAAGGATTCATGGAAAGGTCGAACAAGCTGCCTCAGTACCCTAATGACCAGATCATACTATTAGAGATGACCTGGTAGCTTTGCCACATTCATAATATTCTAAGTAGAAAACATCTGGTAGGGATTCCTTACCCTATCGGCCTCGGCTAGGGTATGTATAAGATCCATACCTCCCAATGTGTAGGGAATTCAAAAAAAGATTTGGCCGAGTACCACTTCTAGTAGTATATAGCTCAGTCATGAATGGACTCTTACAATCATATTAGAAAAGGATTGGGACCCGAGTATTCCCACCTCCACAATGTTGAGGATTTTTGGGCCAACTGCAAGGATGATCTTGAGGTGCGGTTTTGGCACTACATGCGCATGACTACCCTCTACATCGGAAGAGTGAAATTGTGACTTGTTCCAGACCAACTTGAAGAAGATGAAAGCAGAGTGATCAACCTAGGATATCATGTCATCACCAACTTGTCGATGCCTATGATTGATTGGGACAAGCAGGAGGTTGATAACCTTGACATACTCACCAAGCCTTTGGAAATCCAAACAATGGCATGGATCATCCAGCAAGTGGCATGACTGAAACAATAGGGAGTCACCTTAACATTCAAGGGACTCAAAAGTGAGCCAAGTGGCTCTGATGGTGGGGTTCTTTCTGCGACAACTAGGGAAACCTCAGAATCCCCGCCATCTGTCAAAACCAAAAAAATAAAGGAAGCTCCCAAGGAGTGGCCTAACCCAAAGGTTTCCTCTTGAAATGCTTCAAAGGGCGAACCTACCAAGAAGAAAAATAAAACAACCAGGGTTATTGAGATGTTGATCATACCTGAAGATCCCCTCCTTGCGTGTAGAGAGGAAGAGTCTGACCCACCAACATCTCCATCTGCTATGATTATTGCTACCATTACCACTATCCCACCTACTTCACTTGCATTTTTTGCTTCCTCCCCACTTGCGGTGGACAAGTATGTCCACCTTGCCTCAAATTCTCCAATCATGCAGGTCATATTGGTGGATTTGTCCTCTGCCATGACCTCGCTAGTCTTTTCTTCTTCTATTTCTCCTTCCCTTTCGTCCTCTTTTGCTGCTATAATGCCTACCCTCAGTCTCCTAGAATCCTTTGTGAAGAACATGCAGAACGTGCCATTTGATCTTTTAGGGATGCTTACTAGTCCAATAGTGCAAGCTGCAAAAGCCCACACTATGCCTAACACTCCAAATCTCCCTCCCCCAATCAAACCACCAAGAATGGAGGCGACAATGCAAATATTTGATGAGCTTGAGAAACAATAGCTAGAGTCTACAGGCAGCCCTGAGGATGAAGAATTTGAATATCATGAGCATTTGATGTTCAAGAGCCAAGAGATCAATGAGGTGGCATATGATCCTCCAGCAAAAGCAGCGAGGAGGTAGACACTGAATTAATCCAAGAAACACATGATCTAGAGCTCGACGTAAAATGGAGAAAGCAACTTAAGGAAATCAAGGATAAAGAATTTGAAGATCGGCTTACGGTTGAAGAAGAATTTACTACTCCAGAGACTGAGGGTAGTGGGTCTCCAGCTAAAATACAAGGTTGAACTCCAAAGCATGAAGAGATATCCGCCCATGTTAATGAGCAAGAGGATAGGCCTAAGGAACATGAACACGATCAAGATAAAGAGGAGAAGGATGTTGGAAGAGAAGATCCCTCCAACAAAAATTTGCACAAGTCTCCTTCCAAGCGTATGATGATCGTACAGGACTCTGACGAGGAGAAAGAGGATTTGAGGATTGAGAAGGAGGCCCTTGTCGTTGGGTCCACTGAACTTGGAGTGGAGGGAAACAATGACCAAGGTGAATCACCTAAAGGAAAGCTCCAAATTCTCAATTGGCTAGGTGAACAACTTGAGAAAAGGATTCCCACCCTAAAGGACCCCAAAGCAAGGCTGGAAGTCATACTGGCCAGAGCATAGATAAGCGCCAAGAAAGAGAAAAGGCCAAAGATCAAATAAAAATTAACCATGGATGCCTCTGGATCCAGGGCAGTACAAATAGCAACACTAGTAGCTGGAGAACAAGGAGTGACTTATAACATCTCCACTATCGATTTAGGGGTGGCCATGAGGGAGCAGAAGGTCGAACACCTCTAGGAATCGGTCACCACAATGGTGCACCTTATCCAGTAGGATAAGGTTTGAAAAGAAGAACTCAAGGCATAGGTGACCGATTTGACGGCCTATATCCAACAATGGTCATCCTCGGATGAGAAACCCAACATGTCATCGGCCCCACCTCAATTGTTGTCTCAAGAGAAGATCAATAAATTGGAAAAGAGAAGGAACTTGGATAAAACTATCGAAAATTGGTTCCAGAAGGTCTTAGACATGGGAAACACAGGCATCAACTTGGTTTTCCAAACAACAAATAAGTTCTTAGAAGTGGAGAGGACTCTTGAGGGCATGAGGTAGGTCTGATAGGAGTTCCCTAGGAAGTACAGAGTAGTCTACCTGAAAATTGAGTCCATACTCGCATTGCCAAGCGAGGTTTGGGAGAAGGACCTTGCCCTCAAAGATGATGAGCACTGGTTAGTGGATGTATGAAAATGAGATTTTGATCATTAGAGGGGGAGGTTGTGAGAGATTTCATTGCATTTGTACATGGGTACCTAACATGGCCAAGTTGTCAGGACCCATCTTGCATTGTTTTCTTTTGTGTACATTCTCCCTAAGTTTCACTTAAGGGGGGGTGTTGGTGTAATTAAATGTGTTGTACCTTGTCCTAAGTAATAATTAAACCTTAGTTAAGTTTACTTGGGGACCACATAGGAGTTTTTGGAGAACTTCCACCTTTGGTGGACTTATCTTCTTATTAATTTATCACTTCCACCTTTCATGGACATATCATGTGATTAGGTTTCCACTTTTTGTGGTAGATTCACTATTTGTGGTGGTTATCACATTATCACCTTTCCACTTTAGGTGGAGTGATAGCTTTTAATTTTTGTCTCATTTCATAAGATTATGACACTTGTTATAATCTTATGCACTTGTATGTTCTCACCTTATCTATATAACCAAGGGGTCTCTACTACATTTTTACAATCATCTCATATCATATTGACATTGAATATAGTTTATTCTTGTCACATTATTTTCTCTCTTCATTGTGCTTTCCATTTGGTCCATAGATCTTGGCATCCATATCCAATTCTAACATATTAGAGCATGTTTGATTCCAACATGGTATCAAAGTGGGTTGGGTGCCATTGGAGAGTCATTTTTTCAAGAGAGATACCAGATTTAGGGAGGTTCCATTTTTGGCTCTTTATTGCAGGTTTATATCAGAGCTTGTTGGTGCAAATCTAAGCTCACCATTGCATCCAAAAGGTTTGAGAAAGTCAAATTTTCCTTTTCTTTCATCCAAATTAGACATATGAGGCCAAATATATGAGGGTTTGAAGCTACATTGTGGTTGCTAGATCCAGAAGATAGCTACATTTTTGGAGGATTTTAGGTCAAATCCGACCCTACCATTGCATCCAAAAGGGCCAAAAACCTTAAGATCGATTGTCCAATCATCCATTTTGGAGCAAGTCATCCAATGAGGCAAAATTTTTTTTCCAAAAGAGCCATATGGCTTCCTAGGTCACCATCATTACATCGGTCCGTAGAGTACCCGCGTACCATCTTCTTGTACTACGGCCCACAGACTCCTCCACATGGCCCACCTCTCTCCGACAGCCGGTACTTAGAAAACCAGTGGCAACTTCAAAAATTTTTGGTGCATCACTCAAAAATTCTAGCGCTTAATTCAAAGTTTCTAGTGGCCAACAAATAGGAATTCTAGCATAGAAGATTCTAGGAATATTCTAGGCCGAAAAAGCATATTCCAACAGTTTTCAAGAATTTTCTGCAAGGGAGCGATGATGTCTTTGATGGCCAAAAGGCCATCAACTTTAACTTCTTGAACTACTGACGTCAATGCCACATTAGCACTCCTAAGAAATTTTATGCTCCCTCATGATTGGATTTTTCATTTTTGCAATTCAACTTTGAAGCTCCATAACTCAGTCATTTTGGCTCCTTTTTTCGAGCAATATTTTTTTATTTGGGCTAATTTTTCATGCTCTTCATAGTGCTGCAATCAATTTTTTGTTTTGGATTCTAGTGTTTCCAAAAATATAAGATTCTCACAGGTTTTTTTGCTTCATCCTCATTTTGGGAACTTTGGGAGCTCATAACTTGCTCCTACGGTAACATTTTTGAGTGATTTTTTTTTGAAAGTGCATGATTTTTGTGTACTTTCCAATTGTCTAATCAGATTTATCTCATCTACTATAATTTTTTCACTATGAGCTTGAGGCCTATTTTGGCAATTTGCATGTACCACGATCAAAGTCCACCTTTCTATTTTTCACAGTGGCAATTGTAAACACACTAAGTATAAAGTGCCAAATCAGATATTGCTTGGAGGGTTTCATGATTGAGTGATTTGGGGTGGTAATATTTTGCCTTTGTTGGTTTATGTGTGTGTGACTAAAGTTGAGGAGTTTAATATGGGCATTGAAATACATCCTATTGTAATAAGGTTAAATCAATGGAGCTTTAAGTCTTGGTGAGATGGAATCCTAACACATTGTAGGTGGCTTAATATTTTTCCATATTTCTATGAACTAGTTCCTAAACCTTCATCAAAATGGAAGAGAGTTGTGTGGGACATTAAAACAATGCATATCTTGGGATTAATTGGTTGTAATTGTGATATTGATACACTAATGGCCATTGATGGTATTGAGATCCCTCATGACCTTATGACCAAACTTTGGGAGATGTTTGGAGACTCGAATGAACCATCGTTCCCAGAGGATACTATTGCAGATTATCTTGTTCCACTTGCAAAATTTTGACCTATTGATGATAAAATAACTGAAACACTTGCTCATTGGGAAATGTATGGTAGTTTTGATGACATGGAACCTTCTCCTTATCCTCCTACAGAGGCATCTATTGAGACTTCAGTTTCTATGGATCCTAATCCAAATTTAGAGGGTTCATCTTCTTCATCTATGAGTCAACATCTTGAGGTCAAGGACTCTTGTGATCTACCATTAGCAAAATCATCGATTGTTGTACTTGAGGATGCTTGTGATTCCATAGTTCCTTGTGATTCAGTGCAACAAGACATACATTGTCTTCTAGATATGGCTACTTTGGATGGCTTCTTGACAGGTATTTCAGATTTTTTTGTGGAGTCTCATCTTGCAGATTTGGGGGACACCATTGATGACATTCATCTTCTCTTTGATGAAGATTCTCCTTCTTTAGTTGTTGTGAGGGAACACTATGACCCTCTTGTTCATTCTCTACATGATCATTCTTTGCAGTTTGACATGAGTGTGGATACTTTTGGAAAAAAATTGGAGGAGGCTTCTTTGTCTCTAGAGGGGATATATTTCACTTTGGATCATGTTCTACATTCTTCTCTGCTAGATGCTGGATTGTACTCTTCAACGGTGTGTCCTAGAATTCTTGTTTGGAGTGTGTCATCTTGAGACATCAACATGGAGACTCTTGAGCATGCTTCACAGACATCATACATCCTGCATACATTCTCTCTTTTGTTTCTTCCTAAGGGGAAGAACATTTTTCAGCAAGATTGGATCATTTTCAACATTCAATGTCAAGCTTCTACCATCATTACAGGAAACTCAAAATTGAGGGGGGGCTGCCTTGTCTCTCTTCTACTTATCTCTTATGGGGGGCTCTTATTCCTCACATGGGGTTTTTACCTTCTCATGCATCATTGAGATCATTTCTATTTTGTATTTCATCTCTCTTTTGGGGAGGAGTTTTGTTCCACTGGGTTTTCTCCTTTTCTCCATTTGTGATAGATTGCATTGCATTTGTACATGGGTACCTAACATGGCCAAGTTGTCAAGACCCATCTTGCATTGTTTTCTTTTGTGTACATTCTCCCTAAGTTTCACTTAAGGGGGGGTGTTGGTGTAATTAAATGTGTTGTACCTTGTCTTAAGTCATAATTACACCTTAGTTAAGTTTACTTAGGGACCACATAGGAGTTGTTGGAGAATTTACACCTTTGGTGGACTCATCTTCTTATTAATTTATCACTTCCACCTTCCATGGACATATCATGTGATTAGGTTTTCACCTTTTGTGGTAGATCCACTATTTGTGGTGGTTATCACATTATCACCTTTCCACTTTAGGTGGAGTGATAGATTTTGATTGTTGTCTCATGGAATAAGATTATGACACTTTTCATAATATTATGCTCTCCTATGTTCTCACCTTGGCTATATAACCAAGGGGTCTCTACTACATTTTTACAATCATCTCATATCATATTGACATTGAATACAGTTTATTCTTGTAACATTATTTTCTCTCTTCATTATGCTATCCATTTGGTCCATAGGTCTTTGCATCCATAGACAATTATAACATGGTATCAAAGAATGCTTGATTCTAACACTTAGGATAGTGTTTTGCAATTTGATTGTGGAAAATTGTCTTTCAAGAGAGGTAATGCACCTGCGCATTACCTGTGTTGAGAAGTGCATAAAAACACCATCAACAGGTTCAATGACAAGGATTGTTGAAACATGCGTTTGTTCAAAGTGCAAAAAGTTGGCTTATTCTGAGATATACAAATTCCTAATATGAAACTAATTTTTTTAACTAGATGGCTTCACTAAAACTAAATGACAGCTAAAATATGGAAAATGCAAAGTTTGAGCAATTTTCTGGTTTTTGTCCAAGGGTGACTATGAAAAACAAAGATTGAGATGATTGTTTTGTTTCAAAATGTGACAGTGAATTCTAGTTTTTCTATTGACAAGAAAATGCGGTTCACTATTATAGATGTGTCATAGGATTTATCAGATGCGGTTTTCTATGTCAAATACAATTTTTGGGTAAATTAATTCTTGGTTTAATGACAAGAAAATGTCACTCCCTATAATAGCTGCGGCTAAGTTCTAAACAGGTGCGACTTTCTATGACACATGTGACTTGGGATATCAAATACTACTCAAAAATTTATGGTAAATGATGGTGGACTTTGGTTGGGAGTAGCTTGGTGAAAAATCTCATCACCGGTTATGAGTCGCTTTGGGGTGAGTACTTTTTCCCACCAAAGCAGGCCCAAATTCTAGAGTCTATAATAGTTTCTCTTACACCTAGGATCACATGAATGCACAAGGGGAGAGGATACTTTTTTTATTGAATTGAGATCTAATCTAACATAGTTCAAGCACAAAAGACACTGATTATTTTTAAAACCCAAATGATAATTATGTAATCTACTCAAGCAATTTTTTTTGTAAAAATAATTTTTTTCTTCGAATTTTATCGTGCCAAAAAACTGTTAGTAGTTTATTTTTTCTATCTTCGTCAAAGTTCCTGCAAAATATAGATTAGTAGTTTATTGCTTTTTTGTCTTCGTCAATCATCCTACAATTTTTTTTTCAAATTATTGTCTTATACGAAACATCTCACAAACACTATGTTAACTCCCCTAAAACACACTGAAATGCGAAATTAATTACAAAAAATTTAAAACTAAAAACAAAAATATGGAACCTCAGAAAAGAAATTTACTAGTCAGATGCATCACAGAACAAAGCAAATGCATTGTAGAATAGAAGATGCATTGCAAAATAGAAGATGCATCTTAGGAAATATTTTCATTGTTTCGTACTGCATATGCATCGCTTCATACTTGTACCTGCAAAAAAAAAAAACTTCTACGAATTTTGAAGACAATGTCTTCATGTCAGGTTCACCAAATGTAACACTTGAATAAAATTGCAAACAAGTTTGTTAATCTAATAAAATAATATAGTACTACTAATCTAATCCTATGTTTAACAACAAAGAACAAGGAAAATAAATGATCATATAAACAAGAACGATCTCACCGAATATATGTATAAATCCTTGAATGACCTCGATTGCACTTCTCCATTTTTCCATTGTAATATAGTTTCCATCAAATTTTATCAAGTATGCAAATATGGCCTATGTGATAATTGATTTAGAAAAATATTGAATATTAAATAAATCTTCCTAAAAGTATATTGATTTCAGGAGGAGGAATAATAACGATGTCAAGTCAATTTATATAAAATTGGTTTTCGAATGATTGAATCAGATTCAAAAGACAAATCAATAATTGAGATTAATGAATGTTATGCGATAGAGTTATGTTTAGTTAATAACACAATTTAGAAGGTGGAGATTAAATTAAATAATAATTTAATTTGATGTTGAGATTGTTCGATAATTGGAAGAATAAGAATTGCATGTGAAAGATAAAGAAGAAATGTTGTTTTCATATGCATGAATGAATGAATTAATTAAATAAAGTTGTTTAATTAATAATAGTTTGCGCAAATTATAATGATACTAACTAATTAAGACAAAAGATTTGTTTGTCAGGAATAAATCAGGAGATAACTGACTAGTGAATAATTAGGTAACTAAGCAATTATCTAATCACACAAGAATATTTGAGGAATACTTATTTTTATGAATTAAATGATTACTTAACTCAACATCACAATGCCAAAGTGGATAAACTCAAGGGATTTTGTATTGCATATGAATTTTTCTAAGTAGAGAAAGTGAAAGAAGATGTTATAACTAGATTTGAACTAGTGAAGTAAAATATTTGTGAACATAAAATTAAAAATGATTAGCAAAAGAACATCAATCACAAAAGAAAAAATTACACCCTTCATCTTACAAAAAGAACAAATATATAAAATACAACCCATGGTGTTTTCCAACCTGCCTATAGTTTACTGATTTGAGGAAGTTGAAACAAAAAATTTAGTCTACTTGAGACTTGTTATATATTTTGAATATGTTCCTTTCATTACATTTGTATTGTGTAAACAACAAAAGTTTTTGATTACAATCATATTATTTGTATAATCGAAGGTTGGAAAACACAAGGCGTTAAGAAACTTGCAACCCACATTGTGTTGTAAACCCTCTATCTATAAGAACCCAATTGGTTGGTAAACCTTGGCTAAATATGGTTAGTTTTATGTATCCCCCAGTTGCAACTCCTCCCCAAATTCTCCACCCTCCATCTTTGTACAAGCTCAACAAACTAACTCACAATCTACTATGTTTTCCTACCTACCTATGTTTTAATGATATGAGGAAATCCAAACACAATTCATACTATAAGTAATAGTTTTGATAAATTTTCTAGGTGCCTTTTCTTACACTAGTACTGTAAGGTTTTCATTACAATCATTTTTTCTATTTATAATTCAAGGTTGGAAAATATCGGGTATTAATGAACCCGAGATCTTCATAATGCTTTAGGAGGCAACAGGTACCAAAATGTATGAAATGAATAAGGAAACATTTGTAAAAAAACATGAAAAGAAGTGGACCAAATTGTATAAGATATATAATGTATTGACTAAAGAGGTTCTTTCTGCTCTTCAAAAGTTGAGGAAGAAGCATTTGAAGTATGTGAAATGGGTAAAATGACAATACAAAATTGGAGGCAATATGTACTAGAATGTATGAAATGACAAAGTAATCTACTATAGAAATACTTGAAAAGAATTAGACCAAAGTGAATGAGATAGATAGTGTATTTATTGAAGAGACTTAGTGTTGTTGAGAAGTTGAGGAATATGCATGTACATTATCTGCAATGGGCATATGACAATGCACAACTTGAGAAACATGTAGTAAAAAGTATGTAATGAAAAATGAATCTTCTCTAAAAACACTTGAAAAGAAGTAAACCAAAGTGAATAAGACAGATAATGTATCGACTGGTGAGATTGTTCTTGCACTTGAAAACTTGATGAAGGAGCATTGTGTAGTATGTGCAATGCAAAAATTCCAATGCAAAAGTGGATAAATTCAAGAACTTTCGTATTCTATATGAATTTATTCAGGAAAAGAAAGTGAGAGATGATTTTATAAGTGGAGTTGAACAAATGAAGTCAAAGATTCTTCAACTTAAGAATTCCATGGAACAAATACAATTCGAAGTAGATGATAATGAAAAGGAAAAAATAGATCTTAGAGCAGAGAAAGAGAATTAGTTGGCTGGAGACATGAAAGACCTATGTGAAAAGGTAGACAAGTTTTGTAAATAACTTATCGCACAAAAAAAAATTGCATTCTCTAATCAAAAAGATACTCTCAAAGATAAGCAAAGAGCTGATACAAAGCTACACAAAAGTATTGAAGACATTCAAAAATCTATCAAAAAAATGGATGGTACTATCTTAAGCTTAAAATAAAAGATATGAAATAGAACGTAGAAGCTCATGAAAAGGAATGTCAGTGGGTGATAACACATAATAGTAGAGAGGATTAGGAAATATATGTGACATCAATTTGCAGATGCAAAAGAAATAGTTGGCACTGTTGAAACTAAAGTAAAACAACATAAACAATATGATTAACCAATTGGAAAATAAATTTTTAAAAAAAAATCATCAAAATAGAAGGATTTTAATTAATGACGTTGAGACACAACTGCAATATAAAAGACACGAAGTTGAAAAAATAAACAAAACAATGGAATGTGTGATTTTCAAGACATTCATACTATTTTGTAACATTCAATATTGAAAAACCATAGGTGTTATGAAGCAATAAACCCACTATGAGACAAACCTTTACATTTAAACAATGAGATTCAAATAATTGAAAATCACCATTGTGTTTTCCAAATTACAATTATTTTGTGCACATTTTTTTTTAAACATGTGAAATTTAAACACAACAATGGAATGTGCGATTTTCATGAAATTCATACTATTTTATAATATTCCATGTTGTAAAACCGTAGATTTTAAGAAGCAAGAAAACCACCATGAGACAACCCTTTTCATTTAAACAAGGAGATTCATATAACTGAAAACTGTAATTGCATTTTCCAAATTATAATTATTTTGTGCAATTTTTTTTCAATCATGTGAAATTTTAACACAACAATGGAATGTGTGATTTTGAAGACATTCATAATGTTTTGTAACATTCCATGTTGAAAAACCATAGGTGTTAAGAAGCAAGCAACCCACCGTGAGAAAACCTTTTACATTTAAACAAGGAGATTCAAATAACTAAAAACAACCTTTATGTTTTCCAAATTGCAATTATTTTGTGCACTTTTTTATTCAATCATGTGAAATTTAAACACAACAATGGAATTTGTGATTTTGAAGACACTCCATATTGCAAAACTGTAGGTGTTAAGAGGCAAGCAACCCACCATGAGACAACCATTTACATTTAAATAAGGAGATTCAAATAACTGAAAACCACCATTGTGTTTTCCAAATTATAATTATTTTGTGCACTTTTTTTTCAATCATGCAAAATTTAAACACAACAATGCAATGTGTGATTTTGAATACATTCATACTATTTTGTAAAATTCCATGTTGCAAAAACCTAGGTGTTAAGAAGCAACCAACCCACCATGATACAACCCTTTACATTTAAACAAGGAGATTCAAATAACTGAAAACCACCATTGTGTTATCCCAATTACAATTTTTTTGTTTATTTTTTTTCAATCATGTGAAATCTAAACACAACAATAGAATGCATTATTTTGAATACATTCATACTATTTTGTAACATTCCACATTGTAAAATTATAGGTGTTAAGAAGCAAGAAATGCATTGTGACACAACCCTTTATATTTAAACAAGGAGATTCAAATAATTGAAAACCACCACTGTGTTTTTCAAATTACAATTATTTTGTGATTTATTTTTTTCAATCATGCAAAATTTAAACACAAAAATGGAATGTGTGATTTACAAGACATTCATACTACTTTGTAACATTCCATGTTGTAAAACCATAGATGTTAAGAATCTAGTAACCCACCGTGAGAGAACCCTTTTCATTTAAACAAGGAGATTCAAATAACTAAAAACCACCATTATGTTTTTCAAATTACAATTATTTTGTGCACTTTTTTTTTAATCATGTGAAATTTAAACACAACAACTGAATGTGTGATTTTCAAGACATTCATACTATTTTGTACCATTCCATGTTGCAAAACCATAGGTTTTAAGAAGTAAGAAACCCACTATGAGACAACCCTTTACATTTAAACAAGGAGATCCAAATAACTGAAAACCGCCATTGTGTTTTCCAAATTACAATTATTTTGTGCACATTTTTTTCAATCATGCGAAATTTAACCATAACAATGGAATGTGTGATTTTGAAGACGTTCATATTATTTTGTAACATTCCATGTTGCAAAACAATAGGTGTTTAGAAGAAATTAGTTACAACTGTAACACAACCCCTTACAGTTAAACAAGGAGATTTAAATAACTGAAAACCCACATTGTGTTTTCCAAATTATAATTATTTCGTGCACTTTTTTTTCATTCATGCAAAATTTAAACACAACAATGGAAGGTGTGATTTTCAATAAGCTCATACTATTTTTTAAAAATCCACGTTGCAAAAACCTGGGTGTTAAGAATCAAGAAAACCACTATGAGAAAACCCTTTACATTTAAACAAGGAGATTCAAATAACTTAAAATCCACATCGTGTTTTCCAAAATACAATTATTTTGTGCACTTTTTTTTTCAATCATCCAAAATTTAAACACAACAATGGAATGTATGATTTTGAAGACATTCATACTATTTTGTAACATTCAATGTTGCAAAACCTTACTTGTTAGGAGGCAAGCAACCCACTGTGATACAACCCTTTACATTTAAACAAGGAGATTCAAATAACTGAAAACCCACATTATGTTTCCTAAATTAAAATTATTTTGTGTTTTTTTTTAAATCATGTGAAATTTATATGTAATTTTTACTCAAATTAAAAGTCCTTATAAATTTTGAAGGGGTGTTTCACTACATTCACACTCTCTAAATTGCAAAATATTTTTAAGACATTCATTCTATTTTTTAAAAATTCATATGGGAAAACACTAGGTGTTAAGAAACAAGCAAACCATATAGTGTTGTAGAAACCTCTGCAACCCAATTGGTTATCACCCCTCACCTTGATTTGGTTGTTTTTCTCTTCCAAATCCTCCATGTCCACTCCAAATTTTAGATTACAACATGCAGACTACAAAAAAGCCCCTCGATTTGGTCAGTTTTCTCCTCCAACTCCGCTAGTACACTCCAACCTTTAGCTTTCAACATGCAAGTTGGAAAATCATCATTTTTTCACCCTTCTTTCTCCAAACCAAAAATTTACACATCAGTCTGGCACCAATTTTCCAATGCCAAAAAAAATCTCTAAAAATGAAACTTCAGTCGCAAGCCATGAGACCTAGTTTTATCAGCAAGAAAGAGGTAGGAAAACCAACCTAATGATATTCTCCCCTATACTTACCTTTAATAGGAAACATTTAATAGGAAAATTTGCTTTATACTTACCTTGTCCTCTGGATTCTCTTTTCATAATCAATTCTTCTAGCTCTTCTAACTCTCTTTCTTCATCTTCATACTTGAGTATCTTTCTGGAACTTTCTCTTGGATCATATCTCTGTCAGTTTCTTCAAGATACAATAGCTTTAAATGTATATTTTTTCTTAGGGTTAGATTCACCAAATTTAATCAACTCAAAGGCAACAATTTTTCCAATTGACATATCTCTTGTCACCATTTTTACTGTCCTAAGCTCTTTGATAGCACAAGCTTTCATTTTGTAAGAGTTAGGAAATGATCTGAGTATTTTAGCTACAATTTCATCTTCTTCTAAGGTTCCACCAACACATCTAATACCCAACACTAGTTCATTTACTTTTTTCATGAAAGCAATAATGTTTTCATCTTCACTCATCTTCAAGTTTTCCCACTTTCCTTTCAAAATTTGTAGCTTAGCAACTTTCACTTGTGTATGTCCTTCATAAAAAAATTATAGTTTCTTCCCAATCTCATGTGCTATCTATAGAACCATCACATTTTTCATCTCTAAATCTATTAGATCACTCAACAATGCTTCTATAACCCTGATATTATTTTCAACTTCCTTGATCTCATATGGAGTAGAGGGACCATTTTGAGGAATAGTATATGTGTTCTTTGTAATCTTCCAAAAGGGTTCACCAATGCAGTTCAAATGACACTCCATTCTAACCTTCCATAGAGAGTAGTTGGTACCATCAAATCTAGGACTATCCTTCTTGTATGATGACATCTTAGATCACCTGAAGTTGTTAAAATTCTTCAAAGGAACCTCCTCTGATACCAATTGTTGGAAAAAAAACAATATACAGCTAAGAGGGGGGTGAATTAGTTGTCACAGAATTTAACACTTATTTATCCTTATTAACCTTTAATCTTAGATCTGATAATTAATAGTGAAAGCATGAATCAACAATGCGTTGGGGAAAACTTGATTTAGGTCTGGCTAGACTGCCTCCTCTGCTCTCCACATTTGACTAATGTTTTAGATGCTAATCTAATAACCTTACCAAAGATGGTTTCTAACCATAACCCCCTTTTGCTAACCACCAATATTCACCCCATTGTGGGTCCCTTTCCCTTCCGCTTTGAGATAATGTGGAACTCTCATCCTGATTTCAAAAATAAAATTGCTAAATGGTGGAATATTCCTATCCATGGCTCCCCCATGTATAAGATTTTCTTGAAACTTAAACATATAAAAAACATGGTTAAAGGATGGAACAAGAATGTGTTTGGTGATGTGTTTAAAAAAAAAAAATTGTTGGAAGGAGAGTTGAGGACCTTACAAAAGAAAATGGAGGAGGGAAATGATAGTCAACAGACTGACAACCAAGAATGGGGAACCAAGATGGAATGGAAATGGGTTCTTAAAAATGAGGAAGTCTTTTGGAAGAAAAAATAAAGAGTCCAATGGTTGAAGGAAGGTGATAGGAATACGTCCTTCTTTCATGTATCAGCCATCAACCATAGGAAAAGGAATCAAATTTATAAGATGACTAATGCTTCTGGGGTGGTGATTTTGAATCATCCTCAGATTGGACTTTGTGTTTTTAACTATTTTTAGGAGGCTTATTCAGCCCTAGCTGAGGCACTTAATCTAACTTTGGATAGTGCAATTCTCAACCATCTTCCTATCACCATTTCTCAGGAAGATAATATGGGGATTCTTAGTACTGTTTCTATGGAAGAAGTTCGGTTGGATACCTTTAGCATGGGGGCTTTCACAGCATTGGGGCCTGATGGTTTTCCTCTTGCCTTATTTTAGATTCTGTGGGATACTATGGGTGGGGACCTAGTGCTTGCAGCCAGGGACTTCTTCAAATAGGATAAAATCCTCAAACAAATGAACCACACTTTCATCACCCTTATCTCCAAGATTGGTGAGCCTCAATCCATGACTGATTTCTGACCCATTAGCCTTTGTAACACCTTCTATAAGATCATTTCTAAGATTTTAGTGAGCCCTATCAAACCTCTTATAGATAAAATCATTAGTCCTACTCAAAAGGGTTATTTCCCTTGGCGACATATTCTTGATGCTACTTTAACCACCCATGAATTGCTCCATTCCATGGATAGATGTAATTATGCAGGGATGGATCTCAAGTTGGACATCTCCAAAACTTATGATAAAGTGTTATGGGATTTCATCCTGAAGGTCTTGGATAAGTTTAGATTCAACAATTTGGTTATCAAACTCATTATGGAATGTGTTAATACTATAAAGTACTCTGTTATTGTTAATGGATCCCCCTTTGGGTTCTTCTCTACTTGTAGAGGGATCAGAAAAGGCAACCCCCTATCTCCCTATCTTTTTATAATGATTGTTGATGTGCTCAATAGGAACTTCACTGGTCTGTTGTTAGAGGGCTCCATTATGGGCATTAGAGCGGCTTCCTCCTTGGATCCAGTTGTTGTGCAATAATTTATGGATGACACTTTTCTCTTTGGGAAAGCCTCTATGGTGGAAGCCAAGAAATGGAAAGCTTGGCACAACAACTATGCCTCTTGTTCTAGTCAAAGCATCAATTACAATTAAAGAATGATCTATTTATTTAATTGCATGCCTAATTTGTAGTCCACGATGACTGTGGTCCTAGATGTGTCAGTGGATCTCTCCCGTCGATTTACCTTGGGCTACCCCTCATGATAAAGGAGGTTACCACTAACTTGTGGAACTCGATTCTGGAAAGGATCCAAAGGAAATTGGCTAGGTGGAAGGGCTCCATCCTAAGCCATGCTAGAAAACTCCAACTACTCACAAGAGCCCTTTAAGGTATCCCCACTTACTTCCTCTCTAGTTTTAAGATGCCTAAGTAAATTACTGATAAGTTTGAAAAAATTCAAAGGAATTTCCTCTGGTCTGGGACTGAGGAGAAGAAGAAACTTGTTTTGTGAAATGGGAAAAGGTCTACTAGACCAAAAATTGTGGTTGGCTAGGATTCAAGACAATTATCAACTTTAACAGTGCTGTAATGGCCAAGGTTGGTTGTGATTAGTTAAGGAACACTAAGGATTGGTGTAAAATTCTGAATTTCAAATATCTTCAAGATAGGCCTTTGATCAATTGTCTCTCGGAGTCTCACCCCTAGGGCTCCTTAGTCTGGAGGAGAATTTTCAACACACGAGGCCTATTAAGGAAAGGGATTAAATGGAAAATGGGAATAGAATCAGATTCTGGGAAAATACATGGCTAATTGATACCCCTATGGCTTGCTCTGACTTTAGGACTATTATGGAATCGACCCAAAGATTCTTTGAAATCCATATCAGTGATTATGTTTCAGGACCCCCTGGATCTAGGAATTGGAAAGACCTTATCCTCTGATGCCCCCAGTCTCAAGACCTTTTTTGTCTGGTTCGGTCCCTTCAAGTGATTCTCTCTAGCACCAAGCTTCCCTCCTATGACAAAGAGGATGAGTTTTTTTGGACCTTTGACAAATAGGGGGTCTCTTTGTGAGGTTGGCATACAAACTACTGACAAACCAAAATACTGTTAAGGAACCCTGGAAGAAGATTTGGAATTGCCACATGATCCCTAAAATAAATTTCTTCTGGTGGATAGCCTGCCATAACAAGATTCTCACTCAGGACAATTTGAGGAAATGAGGTTTCTGTATTCCCAATAGATGTTTACTTTGTAAGAGTGGGGAGGAAATTGTCAGTCACCTTTTGTTACATTTCCCATTTGTTGTTGAAGTTTGGGGGCTGGAATTTGAGAAACTTGATATCTTTTAGGTTATGAGAAAAGATATCTTATCATTCATTTTGGGTTGGTATGGTCCCTATTCCCACCCTCTGCCTAGTAAAATTTGGAATCGGGTCCCTCCTGTCTTGGGTTGGTGTTTGTGGAAGGAGAGGAATAAAAAAGTTTTCAGGAATGTTGAGAGGATCCGTAAGGATTTTTTTGGCATTGGTGCTCGACACATTGAGGAGAAAATCTCCCTCTTTAATGGGAAACTTCTAGAGAAGGGGTCGTTGGATTTCAAAATTAGAATGGGAAAGGCTTGGAATCAAGGATTAGAGGCTAACTCTTTTAACAACTCAAAATTCTTAGCTAGGAAGAATACCAAATGGGAGCCTCTGGATAAAGGTTGGTTTAAACTCAATTTTGATGGGGCTGCTAAGGTCAACCTAGGTAGGGCAAGTATAGGTGGAGTGATTAGAGATCCTGGGAGATTTATGGTTGTGGGATTCTCTGGAGGTATTGGGTTCCAGTCTTCTATAGTGGTAGAAGCTCGTGCGCTTCTCATGGGCCTCAAAGTTGTTGTCTCTTTAGGGATTGCTAATCTCCACATCGAAGGAGACTCAAAGTCCATTACAGATGTTGTGAATAAAGATAGACTAATTGGTTGGAATACTAGGGATATATTGTTGGATGCTAGATTCATTTTATCCAAATTTAGGGATAAAAAGGTGACACATATATTTAGAGAAGGAAACCAAGTGGTGGATGCCTTGGCTAATCTTGGCTCTTTCTTGGGTTCCACTAAATGTTGGAGGAGAATGGAAAGGTTACCACCAAATATTCAAGCTATCATCTTGAGGGAAAAAAGCAACCAATTATTGCAATGATTTTAAAACTATGGATGATAGGTGTTGAATGGGGGGTCCACCCGATTTTATTGGGGGCTTGGTGGATGAGTGTAACTGTTGAGATGGCTTACAAGTGGAGGGACTCTAACTTTTTGGCTCACTATAGGCTTAGATATTTTTGTGTGTGGGGCATGGACTGAAGGATCCACTTTTCTATCCTTTGGACATGGTAGATGGGTTCGATTACTAAGGTGGCTGAAAAATGGTAGGGTTTAAATTTTAGGCTGGTAATATGAATAAAAAAGGTGGTTTGATGAAGGAAAGAAGGAAGGACGTGACTTCAATGAATTTAAGGATTTGTATCGTGTGATATCTTGTTTTATCTCATCCTAGCATCATTTTATTTGAGAGTTTTAATAATGATTTGACTCTTCATTATGAAAGAAAGCCTCCTTCTAGTGTCTTTGTACTAGATAGTTTAGCGCAAGTCTCAAATTGTACCCTTTGGAATGTTTCTATATTTAGCCATACAACCAATTTGCCTTGTTTTTTGTGCATTTTCTCCAAGGAGAAGGAACCCAACATGCATGCCAATTCCTATCTTGTTGGCCACAATCTTCTGAAGATCCTTATTAACTCCATTGTCAAGTCACCCTGTGGTGATTTTCCTTTCCGCACATGTGACTTGTACATTGGCATAATTACCCATCATTGTATCCCTTCCTAAATGAATACAATGTGATAATTATCTGTTATCCTGCTAGCTTCTGCATTTGGTATCTTTTGTAAACTCTTGGGCTTCCTATGCAGGTTGGAAAAATGGGTGGTGAGCAGGTGAGGACTGCTTCGGATAAGTGTGATGAATTTTAGAATAATCCTTTAGTTTGGCACATCTGTGTGGAAGGTGGCATTGCTCCTCTTATGGAGATATTGGTTGGCCATGAACCTAACTTGTCTGGCCAGTTTTCCAACTTGTGGAAGGATCGTAGGGTCTCAATGGGAGGTATTTCATATGAAATTAGTGAGGAAGTCATAGCGCAATCCACATGATTATAGGGCACAGAGAAAAAATACCCCAAACACACCAAGAAACCGGACAACAAAAGCTTGGAATATTTTTTTAGAGGAGATGAGGAATCGGTGTGGAACTAGTCAAGTTTTGAGAGAGAAGCTTTCCCGAAGCCCTGGAATAAGATGTGCCTTGTGCTGATGAAGTATGCCACCTTGGAAGGTAGGTTTAAAACCTTCGTTTTTTATCACTTTCCCCTATTAACTCATTTAAGACACAAGATGTATCTTAGTTTTCCATTCTTTATTCTAATGGATTTGGAAAACTCGATCAAATAATGCAAAGAGTTAGCCAACGTTAACCCCAATGATCTCTCACCACTCCCACTCCATCAAGGGCTCATTCTAAGACTTTACCACTTCCACCTAGCCCTTTTTCCTCTTAAATCTATTATGGTTGTGCGCTTTGAGGATATCGAACCCCTATTGGCTATGAATATTTCCCAAACCGAGTCTAAAATCTCTCCCCATAAATCCAATATGGGCACTGCGGGGAATCCCAAATCCAAGATGGCCACCAAGAAACTAAAGGGAGGGTTGGTTAAGGCTCATGCTAGTGTGGCGGAGGGTCTCTATGAATTTAAGTCCACTCCGGTGGAATCGTCCTACAAGGCCACCACTACTAAAAAAGGGAAGGAGAAAGGTACGTCGGGCCTGATTGTTAGGGAAGGGAAGTGCAAGAACATAATAGGGAAAGAATCCAAAGGAGACACTATTGTGGGGACCACTATGATGAATAGTGGGGAAAATACCAAAAGGAGATCCAGGAGGATTGCAAAGAATAGTAAAAAGAGGAAGATAATTGAGGATTCAAAGGAATGGTCTGACAACAAAGAGTACAAGGAAGAGGATACTGAGGATGATGAGGAAAATAATGTGGAGGGGTCCAGTTTACTCCTAAGGACAAAAAGGTTCCTAATGATGGCTCTTCCTCTGACTCTTTGCATCCCATGGCTGAAGATCTTGGAGAGGTCTCGAGGACCATGGAAATTGGGGAGGAGCCCTATGAATTGGAGATGAAAATGGACATGCTCAACAAAAGGTTTCGTGGGTTGACCACCTTCACTATGAAGTTAGGTCATTTCATCACTAGCACCCTATCAAATTCTATTAAGGAGAAGATAAAGGGAAATAATAGTCAAGAGAATAAAGACTGGGTTGGTGATGAGGTCATGGACCTCCTGCTTAAAAATTGGGATAACGCCAGTTAGTTGTTGCTTGTGTCGGTGTCCTGTCTTTCGACTACCTCTTCATGGTTTTTGTGGGTTATCTCTATTTCTATTTACTTTAATGTTTTATTTTTAGACTCGCTTGTTTTTGGCCCTTGTGGCTCATTGTGAAGGGTATGGCACCTTGAAAATGTTGCTTTACATTTCAAAAACAACACATCAAAAACATAAGAACACCAAGATTTAATATGTGGAAACCCTATTAGGGGAAAAACCACAGTGGATGTTAGTCCACAAGATTATACCCTATTAAAATTATAATGAGAATGAATAAGGAATCCACATGCATTCAAGAACACTACCTAGAGCTCACTGCTCAAAGAAGACTCATTGTCTTACATAAAAAATTTAGATTAAATCCATCAAAAGAGGTTGAACTAAGGAATTAGCTTCTTCAAAATCCTAATAAAAGTTCTCGTTAGGCACAAAAATACTTCTTCACACTTTGATCAATATTCTTCAAACTCTTCTATTAAGTCAAATGATCTGATCTTTATTAACACATTTCACATATACACTTCTCATACATACATCGAGCACACACCAAAATGAAGAAAACAATCACTCTTATTTATCCACTACATGGAATTACATCAACAACTTTGTCAACCAAAAATAAAAGAATAAATTACAATCTATTGGCCCAATTCATGAACAAATCTCAATGCGCACCAACCAAAGTTGGTCACAACATAATGAATACCTAAAAAAACTTCCTCAAACGAGCCAAGCATTCAATAATTAATCCACAAATATCCACAAAATTTTACAACGATCATTTTGACCAAGAACATGAAAACTCGAACACACAACGGAAAAATATTTGATCTCAAACACACCAATCAATGTGGATGTGCAACAAGGATAGATCACAATATAGAAACATCAATGAACATTTCACAGGCATACAAAACAACTAGAATTACCAAAATTAAAATCTCTTCTTCCAAAAACACCACCCACAATGACAAAAGGACTGTAGGAACATAAGAACTCCTAACTTGCACAAATCTTGATGCTCACCTCTGAAACTTCCAGAGTATAAACTAGATAGTATTAGTGGAAAACCCTTTAAAGTGAAAATTCTAAATAGAAACATGCTAAATTTTCCATCACATTGAACTTCACAGTTTCACAAGAAGTCTTTAGCATATTTATTATAATTTTCTCAATATCCTCAACATATACAACCTTCAAGAAACCAATGCTAATAGTGTTGACATCAATGACAACCACATATCAGCAACACAACCATAGTATTCAACATATAAAACCATAAAGAACTAGTTCAAAATTTGAATTTGTAAACCCTAGGTGTGAATCATGAGTCAACCTATTGAATCGTTAGGAGTAGGGTCTAAACCAAAATAGAAAAAGCCCAAGGTTGTAAAAGAAAAACTAGAAGTTTCAGAACGATTTACAAAAAACAAAGGTGAAAAGAGACACTACACTAGGTTGATGGAGGGTGAGTCTTGGGAGATTTTTGAAGGAGGTAAGGAAATTGTAAAATGGCCCACTAGAGAAGGGGTTATGACAAGTAGATTAATTGATACAAAAGACAAAATTGGAGAAGTTCTTGTGCCTCAGAGTGGGTAGGAATTTTTCTTATATGCTTTGAACAGATGTTTTACAAAATTAAAATGTTTTCATTTGTGGAGTTTTGATAGGTCGTGGAAAGCTAGTGGTGCCCAATCTATTTGTTGAGGTTTTCTTGATTCTGGAGTTGTAAAATAATTATGATGCTAAGGATAGAACTATCAAGAGTGTTAATTGAACCCCATTTCTTGACATATCTAGAAATAGAATAGTGGAGGTTTTTGTGTTGAACACTAATTCCACTATTAGCATTAGTTTTTCTAAATTGTGTTGTGAATATGAGAAAAATAAATATGGATACAAAAAGCATGTTCTCCCTAGACATAAGAAAATTGAAAAGGTATCTTTTGGTCCCAAGGATTTTGAACCATTTAACTATGATGAATTTGAGAATTATTTCAAGAATACATATTATTTCTTGTATCAAGTTTTAAATAAAAGGTTTGATGAGAGGATACCCATTGCATTGATAGTAATAGACATGGACATCTAGAATTGGAATTCGGATAGAGGATTTGATTATGCATCTTATATTGCAGATAAATGCATAAGGAACTGGTTGCATTGAAGGATAGGAATTTCACTTTGTCTTTCCACCATTATTCTTTGTTGATGCATATGATTTTATGGATGGGGAAGGAGAAATGGAAGAATTTAATGAAGATGAGGATGGAAATTATTTTCCACTGCAGATGTGGAGATTCATTTAGGATCAAAATTTCCTATATTTCTTTTTGTAATGGTTTGAAGTTTTTTATCATGGAGAGATTTGGAGTAGAGCCTTTATACAAAATCTCAAGGGTCATCAAGGAGATTATATGACCACATGAGCTTAGAGAAGAATCCAAAGTGGGTCATAATTAGGGTGATTGGTTGTAACATTCACATTACACTTTGATTAGAGTTTATGGAGCCACAGTTGCACTAGATTTTTTACCCTTCTATGTTTTTGATAGATTAGATTTTATGCAGATGAATGACAGTTGGACAAAATGGATAAAGAGAATTTTAGGAACAACAAAAAGTCTTATGTGATAAGTCCACAATGTTCCATTGGTTACTTTATTACTACTACCAAGGAAGGTTATGAAAATTTTAAGATAATGCTAAGTAACCTCAAAATTCCTATAGATGAGGTGAGGAGCTATGACCATGAGGTGTTTGTAGATGCAAAAAGGATAAGAAAAGGTTTATATGGGTTTTCACATAAATTTTTATATATTGATGATATAATTAGAAACCTGTCAACTGATGTTGTTGTGACCTCAAGAAAGAAGTAATAGATTCCTATTTCTTACATTGATGAGGACGTAATGTAGAAAAATACAATCTATGTAACTCCTTATGCTGAGATTGAAAATCCATATGACAAGACTATGACCAAATTAAAGGAATTTCAAAATGGTGAATTTATTGTGAATGTCAAGGAGGTCACAAAGAAATATCAAATGGTCAAGGAGCAGAAAGAGGCTCAAGAAACTCAAAAAAAACCTTTAGAGGTTGGGGATGGGCCAGTGATTAGCCCATTATTTGAGTACTCAACAACAAAACTAAATGGAGAAGAGCAATCTACTAAGCATGTACCAAATGCCCAAGAGGCGTAAAATAGGTTTCCTTCCCCTCCTATAAGAGATTCTCTGGACTTGTACATCTAAAAGGATAGAAATTTCAAATGAAATTATGATGAAGGGGTTGATGATGATTTTAGGTTGAAGGCTTGTGAAGAGTTTATTTCTGATGATTCCTCTGTTCAAACTAAGGAATTTGAAGAATTTTCTATTCAATTTAAGAGTCAAGAAATTAAGAAGAGAATTTAGGATTTAAAGGCTAGTGTGGACCCCTAATTGCAAGAGGAGGAAGAGAGGGAGTGGAGGAGAAGATAATGAATTAAATAGAAGAAATTAATCATGTTGAAGCCAAGAAAATACTTAAATATTGTGGTGTAATGTTGTTTCCAGGGTGGAATCCAACTTCAACCATTGCACTAGATGCAATTAGGAAGGCTCTAGGAGATTTTTTGCTTGAGGAACACTTTGAAAATTGAGATTTTGGATCTGGATTCAGTCCCAAGTTGCATACCCTTGCAATTTTCTCAATGGCATGAAACACAAGGAATCTCGAGGTGGTAAAATCAGTGGAAGAGGTCATAGGTGTTGTTGTGGTGAAAATTTCTATGGATATCACTCCTACCCAAGTTGTTCGATTGATTGTACATGCTACAATGTTGAGTGAAGATACTAAAAAGATTTTTCAAAAAAATTATGATAAATTGTTGGATAGGTACAATACTCTCCTAGATGAATACAATAAAATTAAGGCTACTGCACAAGAAATATCATCACAAAAGGCTTTTCCCTCTCATTCTTCCTTCAATGTTTCATCATGAGACTAGGAGACTTTATCACTAATAATTACCGAGCTAAAAGGGGAATTGAAAATAGAAAAGGACAATATTGAGAAAGCTAAAGAAGAAACTTCAAAATTTATTAAGAGTAATTTTTATAGTATTTTGAAGCATATGGTTTCTAAGTTGGTAAAAAATTCTGATGCTATTTGGAAATCATATAAAAACATTCATGAAGCTCAAAAGAGGTATATTCAAGTTCAAAATTCCTTTCAAAATAATTTGTGTAAGTGGAGTGAAATATTTGGAGCTCTTAAGGAAATGATGCCAAATATGAAGGATAATCCTTAAGCTCTAACAAATATCCCATATTTTTTGAAGGCAATGGATTTATTGGGTGAAATATTAGCATACCATGGAAAGATTGGTGTTCATCTCTAAAGTAAACTAAAGAGATTCAGAGATATGGAGGAGAGTTAGATGCCAAAGATTTTGAATGAAGATGGGGAAAGGAAATAATTCAATACATGGAAGGAAACAATAAAAAATATGCTCCCCAAGGATAAGGAGGATAGTAGTCTTGTAGATTACATAATGTTAAATGCCTCTCTTCATAATATGACTAAAATTGAGGTTAATATGGATGTGTTTGTGAAAGAGGCTAGAATATTAATGGATTCCAAGTAAAATCTCCATGATTAAAAAATGAAAATATTGCTGGATACATAGTGTCCCACAAAGGAGGAATATAATATTTGCATGGCTTGGAAATTTAAGAGATTAAGCCTTTGATTAAGTATTGCAAAAACTAGGGGGTGGTGGGCCTAGCTCGATTGGTTAAATAATCCTATTATAGGAAAGGGGTCACAAGCTCTAGTCTCTCCACTATCCTCATGGTACTAGAGGGTGTGTTGCAACAACATCATCAGTCACATTAAAAAGGTTTATAAGGTGCACTGCAGTTTATAGGAGGATGGATACCCAACTGATTCATATAGTCTATAAAAACATTATTCCAAAACTTATCCTCTCGGTCAAATGATAACTATTGTGCATATTTTGCACACATGCCTTGCCAAATGCAGGGACCCCTTTTTTTTCACTTTTTCCTTACTCTTGCTGACTTGGTCCCTACTCACTTGCTTCACTCTTTCCTTCGATTTTTATGGATTTGGGATTTTTTCATGAATCCTAAGTCAAATTCCAAGGTTTTGTTAAGTTTCAAGAAGTTGTGGAAATTTCTTTATTGGTCACTGACCCTCTATCGCCATCTACAACAATTAGTTTGTGAGAAGTTGTCCATGGAAGTCCATTTGAGAAACTTTGTTGTAAAGGGAAATGGACCCTTTGGCTTCCCCCTGATGATTCTAGTTTTTGGGCTAGTTATGGGTAGAATCTATATTCTATTTGCTAAAGTTACCATGGACTTTGATATTACATGCTAGTACTTTTATATAGTTTCTCTCAAATCATAAGATATTGGGGTTTAATTCTATTTCTACCAAGTTTAATGATATTAACCTATTATGTGGACTATCTATATTAATCTTACATGTGATTAATTAATGTTATTTAATGTGGTTATAGCTATGCAATTATTATGTGTACTAAAATTTCCATGCAGACATGATTGGGAATGCTAAGTTGAGAAACACAACCGCCAACTCGACACATACACAAAACGCACAAAGGTCAATTGAGGATGATGGTAAGAGATTCCTATGATAGCCATATGTAACTACCTTATGCCGACCTTTAATGATATTGAGAAATGTGGGTGTTACTGTAGTCATCGAGTCCATATTTGGGCATGCATGTCTAAATGGATTCCCTTGCATGTGTAACCTCTCTATCACTCTCTTCTTTGCTTTCCCTAAATGTCATCCTCCCAGTTAGTGGGAGTTGAATGCCCTATTTAGTTGATAAATAAGGTTGGATCCTCCTTCTTTAGGAGTTGTTGATCACCAAAATATTGTACAATCTAATAATTAGATATACTCTTTTGTATTTTCACTTTCCAATGAGTGGAATAAGATTATGTGTTGAGTATCTAAGTTTGCATTAGTTTTAGAGGATACTCATCCAAGGGATCCCACTTGGTGAGTAATCTATTCCTTTAGTTTATTTAAATTAGTATTAGCTTTTTTTTAGTCCTTAGTTAAGAATTTGGAATTGACTTTTCCTATACCCACTAGAATTCCATTCTATGACTATTCGTGCAGCCAAAGCGGGTAGATTAGTTTCTTGTTTGATTCTTAGATTTTCATTTTTGTTATGCATATTCAATTTATGTTTTATTTTTGAGTAGTTTTCAACATTTACTTTGTTTCCTTCCATGCAATTTACTTTCAATATTAATTCTCTCTTAGTTTTAGAATGAAGATAATTACTTTGAAAGTCCTAGTACACATATTGTGCTGACCCATTTGAAGTTCATGTCTATGGGTTGAACATTTAAATGTACCTTCATGATGGTAAAAATGGCTATTCATGTTAGATTTCCAATCTTTGAATCATTCCTATAAAGGCTTAGTTGTTGAAATCATTGTAGGAGGCCGACATTTTTGGTGTTGTTACCGAGGATGGTGTCAAACTAGGGAGTCTCTTGGAGTCATTGATATTTTTTTCTAAAGTATTTCTAGAATTTTCTCGTAGTGTTAGAAGTTATGATCCACTATTTTTCCCCACCCATTCTTTATGTGAGTTGGTTGATACTAATTTGATACCACATGCATAGAAGAAGAAGAGATTCTTATGGGATATTCCTTCCTAATAATCCAAAGCCATTTTAGCTAGTAGATCTTCCAAATCTACCCAGAAATGAGGAAGAAGAAGAGACACACCCATTAGATGATATATTCCTCGACTTGACCAATTCTAAAATTTCCCTTGAAGATCAAAATGTAGTTGAGGAACCCTTTATTTTGGAACTTCATCAAGTAGGTATGGCTAATGAAAATAGATACATGCTCAATAGATAGAACCAACCAACTTTTCCTTTTCCCATTTCTCAATAGAACGAAGTAGATAACCTCAAGAATATCCCTGCTTCAGTCCTTCCTAGGTTATATGGACTTATCACAGAGGATCCTGATACATTCTTGTTTCAGTTTGACATACTTTGTAGAAGCTATGATTATACAATTTATTCTCATAGACTTAATCTATTTCCTACCACTTTGAAAGAAGATGCATTGAGATGGTTTATGGGCCTTGAAAGAAACACTATGGCGACTTGGGAAGATATGAAGAAAAATTTACTTGAAAAATATAAGGATTATTGTAGGGGTAGTGACATGAGAGGAGGTAACATTTCCAAAATTCAACCAAAGGAAGATGAGAGCTTGAAGGATTTCATTTCAAGGTTTCTATTTCTACAAAAATATCCACATGATACACTCAACGAAGATTGACAAAAGTTGCTTTTCCTAAGAGGAATTAGTGAAAGTTGCACTGATGCCTTGGAATTGATAGAAGGAGGAGATATCACTCAAGTCCGTTGGGAGGATATCAAGAAGCTATTCCTAAACTATTCTAGGAAAATTCAAATAAAGGAAGAGCTTACCAATCCTCTATGGGTAAGTCATCCACCAGTGGAGTCTAAAGAATGGAGATTACTAATTTGCTAGCAGATTTAAAGAAGGATATCATCAACAATCTAGCTACTCCGTTGGATACACTTCAAGATAAAAAGAAACATGAGGAGGTAGAGGCAATTCTGACATAATATTTCCCTCATTGTAGACAAAAGAAGAAGGACTGTAGATGCAAAATGATAGACAACATTGACAGCAAGCAGATTCTACCCGAGTTCAAACCAATTCAAATTGAGGAAGACCAAGTCTACTTTGTTACACATAAAATTCCATGGGCTTCAAGAAAAGGTATGCCACTAGATCCATTATCTTTTGTTGGATAATATTTCAATTCTTATTCATCTGGTAACCAGTGGAAACCCCCTGTCCATCCAACTATGGAGGATATCCACCACAATATTGGAGTAACCCTCCAAATGATTGGTCCAATTATTTAAATTCCTCACCTTAGTGGCAAAAACTTCAAGGGAATTGGCAATAGTTTCAAGGACCTTGGCAACCACCTCCAGAAAACTGGCAACACACATATAAATGGAGAGGTGTCCAACAATGGCCAAACCAGACAACTAGCTACATGCAACCATATTCTCAACCCCAACAACTTGTTATAATGCCTCCTTCTACTAATCCAAGTTAAAATGTACCCAAACCTACTCAGTTACTAGCCCAACCCACACCCAACCCAAATAATAAACCACAACAACATCCTATATATTTTTCTGATCCAAATCAATTTCCTACATATGTTGTGAGTTTAAGTGACATACGTCTGCATTCAAGAAATTTCTTGTCAGATCCTTCCACCCCTATTATCACTGAGGTTCCTATGGAAGAGCAAGAAGAATCTCTTACTAATCTCATTTAGCCTTGTGCACCTAAAAATCCTAAACCAATTCCATCCAAGCCAACAACACAAGAACCACCATTCCCCCAGTGATTGGAAGTTTCCAAACAAAGAGAAGACAAGGATGAAACTGGTTTTGATATTCTAGACTAGATGAAGCATATATGTGTCCAGATACCCCTGTTCCAAGCCATAAAAGATGCTCCTATTTATGGAAAGGAAAATAAAGAAGCATATCTTTATAAATTGGGCAGGAAAAAGGACCCAACTATAGTTCATGTAGCAAACCAATTGGCTGATATCATCCTTGGAAAAGTAATTATCCCCAAGTATAATGATCCAAGTAGTCTTGTGGTTGAATTTATTATAAATGGAATAAACATAAAGAATTCTTTGATTAACTTAGGTGAAACAATCAATGTGATGACTAAATAAATCCTGCAACAACTAAACATTGCAAGCATGAGATCCACACCTATTGTCTTGTAGCTTGTTGATAGTTCCATTGTAAAGCTTGAAAAAATAGTAGAAGACTTTGTGGTAATTCTATATTCTTGGGAGTATCCATCTGACTTCATGGTTCTTTCTCCCAAAGCTACACTAGGTAGGTATCCCATTATCCTTGGTAGGCCATGGTTAGCAAATACAGACACTTATATTAGATTTCAGCCATGTGACATGACAATTTCTGATGGTAGAAACACAAAAAAAGAAATCTTTAGCCTCATTCTCAGCCATCTCATGATGATGATAAATCTATATGGCCACATATTGGTGAAGAGGATGAGGAATTTAACTCCATAGCACAACTCATGATGCTAGGAATAATTCCTTTGTTGTAGCTTCAAGATGAAGATGAAGTGTTATCTAATATTATTAAAAACCATTGTTAGATAGAGGAGACATTGTTAGATAGAGGAGACATCACCTGGTCATGTGTTTGGTTCTAATGACCCCGTGTAAACACTTATGATAGCTCTACCTGATCTTCCTACAGCCACTCTTCAAGAAAACATAATTCCTACAACCACTCTTACTATTGCCACTGTCTTTGCAAACAAACTTCTTGCAACCACACTTCCAACAGAAAAAATTCTTGCAACAACAGGTATGTTTCACATAATTCTTTTACATGAACTGAAGGTACCATTTATTAATGAAACATCTATGATATATTTATTTACATAAGTATAGGTGTCTGAAGGATGATATCTAAATATCAACAGTAAATTGAGTGAGGGACAACAGTTGACATTGGCAAATTTGTTGAAAGCCCATCAAAAATAATTTGCCTAGGATTATCATGATATGAAGCGACTATATCCAAAGCTCTACACTCATAGGATATATATCAAAGATGAGTTTACACCTATAAGGTAGTCACAAAGGATAATCAACTCTACATAGAGAGAAATTATCAAAATAGAGTTGCAAAAGTTACTAGATGTAGGATTTATCTACCCTATTTTAGACAACCAATGTGTGTCTCTATTAGTGATTGTGCCTAAGAAGGACCATTTTCCCTTGCCTTTTGTAGATCAAGACCTAGATTCACTTGCAGGAAAGTAGTACTTCTCTTTTCTTGATGGATTCACTGGTTACAATTATATTCAAATTTCACCAAAAGAACAAGAGAAGACAAAATTAACATTTCCATGGGGGACATATGCCTATTCATTACTTCCCTTTGGGTTATGTAATACACCTGCAACTTTTTAGAGAGCAGTCATCAACACATTTTTAGACATCTCCCTTGACTACATGGAGATCCATATGGATTATTTTACCACCTATGGTGCTAATTTTGATGAAGCATTGGAAAATTTGAAGACGGTCCTTTAGAGATGTGAAGAAAAAAATCTACCATTAAATGGTGATAAGTGCTTCATGATGATGCAAGAAGGTGTAGTTCTTGGCCACTACATTCAAGTTGATCCTACAAAAATTGAGGTAATTAATAATTTTCCTATACCTGCAAAATAAAAGGATGTTAGGAGGTTCTTGGGACATGCAGGCTATTATAGGAATTTCATCAAATATTTTACAAAAATAGCAGCCCCACTATATAGTCTCCTAACTAAAGCTATTCAATTCCACTGGACAAAAAGTTTTGATAAAACATTTTCTGATTTAAAGACAACTCTAACTCATGCTCCTATACTTAAGGGACCGAATTGGGAAATTTATTTTCACATCCATACTGATGCCTCATATTATTCCATAGGAGCATTCCTAGGGAAGAAAGTAGAATCCATTGAAAATTCCATCTATTTTGTCAGCAAAAACTTGTAGGGAGTTGAATTCAAGTATACAGTAATAGAGAAAGAAATGTTGACAGTGATCTATGACCTTAAAAATTTCAAGCACTATAAATTAGGTTATTAGATCTTTGTGCACACTGATCATGAAGACATTATATATCTCATGAATAAAACCTTGATCTTAGGAATATTAGCTAGATGGTTGTTGTTGATACAAGAGTTTCACATAACTATTGTGGATAAACCAGAGAAGGCCAACTTTGTTGCATATTTTCTTTCAAGGTTGACCACATCAGCAGATAGTCAAGCCATAGATGATTCCTTTCTTGATGAGAATCTATTCTCCATTAGTGTGCAGACACCTTGATAAGCTAACACAGCTAATTAACTTGTGACAGGGAGAGTTCCTCCTCACTTCTCTCTAAAAGAGAGAAGAGTGTTGATTTCAAAATCTTTCCCTTTTTCATGGATAAGTGGATGCCTATTTTATACTAGACCAGATCATGTTATGAGAAGATGAGACCTATGATATTCTACGTGCATGCCATGATGAAGCATGTGGAGGAAATTTTGCAGCCAAAAGGACAACAATGAAAATATTGAACACATTATACTATTGGCCTACACTCCACAAAGATAAAGGAAGATATACATGGAAATGTGACAAGTTCCAAAGAATGGGCAGACCAAAAAAGTCAGATGAGATGCCACTCTATCCACAAGTAGTAGTCATTCCCTTTGACAAGTGGGGATTGGGTTTTTTGGGACCCATTGATCCCCCATCAAATGGAAAGTCTTATAATTTGGTATGCACTAATTATGTAACTAAGTGGGTAGAAGTCAAAACCATGAAACATGCAAGAGACAACAAGGTCGCATAATTTATTTATGAAGAAATTTTCACATGCTATGGAGTCCCTAGAGAAATAGTAATTGATCAAGGAGCTTATTTTACCTCAAAACTTGTTACAACACTAGTTAATGAATATAACATAAGGCACAAAAAGTCTACTCCTTACCACCCTCAGGAAAATGGACAAGTTGAGGTGAAAAAACAAAGAGATTGAGGCCATCCTAACAAAAATAGTGGATATTCATAGAAAGGATTGGGCAAGAAGATTATCAAAAGCAATTTTGGCTTACAGAACAACTTGGAATACAAATACAGGCTTCAAACCATTTGAGCTACTATATGGGAAGACAACCATGATGCCCATCAAATTCAAGCACAAGACCCTTAGAACTGCAACAAAGTTGGGAATGATAATTTATGAGGCACACAAATAAAGGATCATGCAACTAAATTCATTACATGATATGAGGAAAACAACCTTGCACCATACTAAAGTTGTGTAGAGTCAATGAGTCAAATGGCATGAGAAATTTATTAAAGAGAAGAAATTTCAGTCAAGTGACTAGGAATTGCTTTATGACTCATGGTATCAGTATAATATAGGAAAATTATAGACAAGGTGGCCAGGACCATATGAAGTTGTTGAAGTCTTTCCCAATGGATTTTTGAAGCTCACTACCATTGGCCTTTTCAGATTCAAGTTACTTGTCAATGGGCATAATCTTATATTGTATAACATGCCAACTTCCAAAGAAGAGTTCCTCCAAGATTTCATCCAACATGCAACACCCGAGTACAGTTCATATAGTTGAAGATTTCTTGCAACCAAAGGAAGTGGAACTAGTGTCCCTCCTTCTAGCTAATTAAGGTATGTACTTGTCATAATAAAGACTTCTACTTTTGTAGAAGTCCATTTCTTCACCCATTCACCCATCTATCCATTTGTACCACCTTTATCTCTCTTCCATCACTACATTCCACCTCACACCATTCCACCT
>CM021105.1:470185329-470284859 GCA_007115665.2 Sequoiadendron giganteum
CAAAGTTTATTAAGACAAAGAGAGGACCAAAAAAAGCCATAATCAAGCATGAATCATTTAATTAATTACTCCTCATACATCCGTGATTACTATATTCGCCAAGTCGGCCTTCTAGCATAGATAACCAACAAATTAGTGCACTAGATCTCCTAGATCACATACTAGTGAATGCGTATCAAAAAAATCCTTCACCAAGGTATTCCAAACATAAAAAATTCTTTGTATGGGGCCCACAACATAAAATAATAGTCTAGTGAGATATACAAATCAAATTTTATACTTATAACCGGATGCCATGTTCTTCACCCTGTTCAGTTGGTAGATACAAAAACTAAACTATGAACCGGATGCATGACTTAGGTTTCCATTTAGGTTGCCATCAATGACAACACTAAAAATCCATATGCCAACAATCTCCCCCTTTGGAATTGATCGACACTTAGTGAAAAATGACTAAGTTTTGGAATCACTATAGGTATACTGCCAAACTTTTTTGCATTCTCTCCCTAAGATTTATAAAGCTTTTTTCACTGCATTCTCTTCGCCTTTGACATCAATGAAAAAATCATGGAAGCCATATGCCAAAAATACAAAAAAATTATATTGATAAGATAGTGAGAAAACATGTAAAATCCTCAAGGATTCAAAACTATAATACATATATGCCGATATTTCTCCTCCTTTGATCAAAACTTCAAAAACTTAAAAACAATTTACTACTACATTTAGAATATTATATTATGGGTTTTCTTCACTTCTGGAAGGAATTTCTTCCAGACATCTATTGATATCTAAATGATAATGATCATACTATTATTCTTGGATGTTTTGTTAATGATTTTAGTTAAGGATCCTAGAATTGTAATTGCTTCTTCTAGTTTCTCACCATTCCTTATTATTTCCACCATCTACTCCAATCTTCATTTAGTTAGATCCTTTACCTTCCAAAAGGTATCAACAAGTGTGTTCTTGGTGAGTTGAATTTTTGTGTGTTTTGATTGCAACTCCTGAATTCTTTTTTTGATGGTGCCATATTGATCCTACAACATGTCAAAGTTTTTACCAATGCCATTAAATTTTGTTTCAATTTCTCTCTGTAATTACTAACAACATGTGGCCAGCGGATGCAATAGTTGTAGATATTGTTAGTTGAATTTATGCAATATCTCAATTCATTCATTTTCTTCTTTAGTTTGGAAAGGGATAGTCTGAATTTCTCCTTCAAGTGAGAGATAACTTCACCAGCTTCCTTTTCTTGAGCTTCAGAATTCAATGTCTCCTTAATGCATTCAATCATTTCATGGGGCAGAATGTTCAGCAAGATTTCTAATTTGATCTTGTAATGCTCAATATGAGCATTTAATGCACTCAGTATCATGTCTTGATCGTATGAGGGTCTAACATACCATAACTTAGTGATATTCTACATTCCAACTTCTTCCTGAATAAGTTGTTGTAGCATTTATTTTGACAAATCATCTTCTTCCTCACTAGATTTTTTTGGTTTTGATTCATTTTTATTAGTTTCTTCATCAGACTCTTCATCTAGAATATCCACAATTTCCTTGTCTTTACCTTTTCCCTCAATTTTGGGAACTTTTATTTCCAGAGGGTTGTACTCAATAGTTTCTTTACCACTTTTATGTCCTTTATCCATGCCACTAGAAGAGGAACCAACTTCAATTGTTCTAATGGGAAGGGAAATATTGATTGAACCACCGTTTGTAAGCACATTCTTACATAAATTTTCAAATTCTATATCCCAATCAGCCAAGCTTCTAGAATATGAATATATTTGTTTGCATATTGGTTTCTTTTCCTTCCACAACATATTGTCGATTTTTCATTAAATAATTCAAGAAATACATTACTAGGCATATAATCAAGGTACCAAACTTGAAAGGGTGGCTTGTTTCTTTTGTCAGTTGCACATTCTCCATTAGTTGATCCTTTATCAACCCATACTAGTCAAAGTCCTAACCTTTGATTATCATCTTGTGAGAAATGTAGATTGCACCAACTGATGTAGCACCTTCTCGATTTTTGTAGAAGATTTTGTATGTTATCCCTTGTGCAATATAATTTTTAAAAAGATTCTTGATTGTCACAATTATCAATTCCCTTCGATCTTTGATTATTCTGGCTAGGGTTTCAACCTCTTTGTTCCAAATAGATTTCTTCCTTGGTACATCTTTGACTTTGCATAATCCAATCAAATTCTCAATTACCTCTTTTGAAATGATGTAAGGTTTGTCCAATTTTAAAATATCATCATTTAATCTGCTCAAGATGAATGTTATGAATTTTGTGTTCTTAAAGTATGAAAACTCATTCCAAATATCCAAATTTATATGTTTAGATTCGTTCAATTTCCTCAATTCGGTAGGTAGTAACAAATTCCTCATACACCTAATATTTGCACTATTATATTCATCTAGAGTGATCAAGCCTTTGATTTTTTCCATTTTCTTTTTGTATTTAAGGTTTGCAACCACACACCAAATTGTATGAAATTTTGTGAAACCAATTGAAATACTTGATAGATTTTGAGATTTTCCGATGAATTGATTCCACTTCTTTGGAATCCATCTATCAAGTGCTCTCCTTCTTCTCTTCTTCGATTCAAAGTGACAAATGATGATTCCAACTTGACTTTTATAGTTCGCAAATGTGCAATAAATGTATTTGTCCTAAGTTTTCTGGGTGCTCTATTTTCTCAAACAACTATAGAGATATATTTTGTGGACCTATGAATTGTCTAAATTCTTTTTGTGAAAGTTATCTAAAAAATTTGTATAACATAATCTTTGCATTCTAGTACCATCCACAGACAGGGGAGGAAAGATTTTGAAAGACTACTCCTAGGCCAGTGGCCTAAATTCAATTACCAAAAGCAGGTTCCGGTATGGAACCATTTCCAGTACCACAATAATTCTTCCTTACCCATGTCTTTTTCATTTAATCTCTGATTTCATCTGTAGTCAATTTTTCTTTCCCTTTATCATTTTTCTCTATATACTAGACCTCTTCTATCTATATTTTTGTTTTTGCATAATTTTGAAATGTGACCATACTTATTGCAATTGTAGCACTCAATTATTTCTTTTCATGACCAACCATTCCAATGGATTCTTCTAGATTTTAATTGATTAGAAACATGCCCAAATTCTCCACATTTATAACATTCAACATTCCTTCTTAACACATTTTTCCATTTTATGGATTTATGAACAATTTTTTTGTAATTGAAACACTAACCAAAGAATGATGAAACTCTCGACTTCATATTATTTCTACACTGAGCAACCATATGACCAAAAATTTTACAAGAAAAATAATATCCATTAAACTTTTTAGCATTAGGTTGTCTTAACGAATACCTTCCATCTTTGATTTGTTTGAAATTATTTTGTCCCGATCTTGAACTTTCTCCTTTATCATATCCAATACCTATCTTATCATTTTCATTCTTTTGTGCTTGAATTAGCTCATCAAGCTTCATTGAACTGGTCTTAAACTTTTCTTTGTACTCATTTTCAATCACAAGTTCTTGCCTAAGAGTAGCAATATTCTTACATAGTTCTTCAATTTTTCTGGATCTTTGTAATTCATTTTCCAACTGAGTGAATTCCCCATTTATTCTACTACATTCATTAGATTTCTCTTTTAGGGTTTGAGCAATATTTTCCTCATTTTTCTTCCTTTCTTCAATCTCTTTAGTCATCTTCATCATCATATATTTAATCTCATGTTTTAGGTTTGTATTATGTCTGGCAAGACTTTCAAATTCTTTAGTTATTTCCTTCAAGGTTTGATTCAAGTGAGCATCATCTATATTTTTTTTCTCCTTCTGTTGTATCTAATCACAAAGATCCTTTCTTTTCTCCCTGTATTTAACAATTTGATCTTTGAATGATTGAATGAATTTCTTAGCATCTCTAAGATTTTATTTTAATTCTTGTGCTTCTTCTTTAGACTGATCAAGGTCATCAAGTGCCACCAAAAGTTTCTACTGAAGACTACCAAAGTCCATTACATTCCAAGATCCACCTCAATATGCTAAATTCTTCAGAGGAACTATTCTATGATACCAATTGTTGGACTCAAGGGAACATTGAGAGGGGGGGTGAATCAGTGTTCAACAAATCCAAACTTTTATTACTTTCAAACTTAAACCATTTTGTCATTACATTAAAATAAAGATACAAGAATTCAAGGGAAACATTCATAACACCATAACACACAAATTTTTGCATGGAAACCCTATTAGGGGAAAAACCATAGTGGAGGTTAATCCATAATTTGAGTACTCAAATATAAATATTTAGAAAATAGAATGAACTTGCATTTAGGCACATTTCCTAGAGCTCACTACTCAAAAGGAAAGGCTCACTACATTACAAAAGTTCAGATTAAAACCATTTGAATACTAAACTGAGATGATAGCATATATTTATGCCAAGTTAGTATTTCGGTGAAGCTCATAGATAGATTTTAGGATCTACAGAATTATTTTTCTCTTTGCCTTGCTCTACATTTGCTCTTCAATTCACATCACAAATCCAACACTCACACTATTAATCTTCTTAGTTTCACATTACACCCATATTCACATACTTCCTTTTCATATTACACATTGTATCACATATTTTCAATGATAAAACCAATCTTATATATATATATATATATGCTACCAAATATTTATTCATCCATCAATTGTCTTTATGAAACATTAAGTTCTTTTCAACTTGTCGGCCAAATCCACCACTAAATCTTTATGTGCATCCTCCAAAGTCAGTTAAGACAAAGAGAGGACCAAAAAAAAATCAAGCATGAAATCATTTAATTAATTACTCCTTATACATCGGTGATTACTATATTCACCAAGTCGGCCTTCTAGCATAGATAACCAATAGATTAGTGCACCGGATCTCCTTGATCTCATACTAGTGAATGCATATCAAAATCTCCCTTCACCAAGGTATTCCAAACATTAAAAATACTTTGTATGGGGTCCACAATATAAAATAATAGTCCGGTGAGATATACAAATCAACTTTTATACTTATAATCGGATGCCCTATTCTTCACCCTATTCAGCTGATAGATACAAAAACTAGACTGTAGAATGGATGTATGACTTAGGTTTCCATTTAGGTTGCCATCAATGACAACATTTACAAGCCATATGCCAACATGGGGGACATCCAATTGAGAGAATTCATGTCTTGGGTAATAAATGAGATTAGTTGGGGTGAAGAATATAATGCTTATAAGGGGAAGGAATCCATTATTCCCCTAGCCATCAAAGCTGAATCAAGGAACCCCAAAGGAATTTACACAAGCTAGAATAGAATTATTTTCAGATGATGATATGGTAATAGGATTATGCCTTGGATTGAGGAAGTTTATAGTGAGTATGAGGTGAAAAAACCAACAAAATAGGACACTATGAGAGGATACCTATCCTAGAGATGGAATACATTAAGTGATGAGCTAAAACAAGCTTAACCACATTCCATCCATAACTATTCTTCTGCAATCAAAAGAATTGAAAGGTATATCTAGATTGGAAGAGAAAAGGGACAAGACTAGCTTCCCCTAAATTTTCAGCCACCTATCCTCACATGGTGTGTACCAGATTTTAGGTTCTATAGATATGGAATTTCTAAGGAACATCAAAGAAGGAGGAGACTTGACTAATTGGGTGGATTCTACTAGAACCTTGACTCACCCATAGCAGATACTGATATTGGATAGTTATTAGTTGCGGATTTTAGAGCCTTGACCAAGCAGAAGCATAAATCTTCCCCTATTGGAGGACCAACAGAATGTTAGGTTGGGGGAGTGATGAGTCTACTTTTTGGGCTAGTTATGAGTAGAATCTATAGTCTATTTTCTGAATTTACATTGGACTTTGATATTACATGTTGATATAGTTTCTCTCAAACCATAAGACATTCGGGTTTAATTCCATTTCTGTCAAGTTTAATGATATTAACCTATTATGTGGACTATCTATATTAATATTGGATGTGATTAATGAATTTTATTTAAGGTTTTTATAGCTATACAATTATTATGCATACTAACATTTCCCTACAAACATGATTGAGAATACTAAGTTGAGAAACACAGCTGCCAGCTGGACACGCAGAGGAAACACATGAAGGTCAACTAAGGACAATGACGGGAGATTCCTATGATAACCGCATATAACTACCTTATGAAAATATTTAATGATATTGAGAAATGAAATCATTACTATAGTGGTCGAGTCCACGTTTGGGCATGTATATTTGAATGGATTCCCCTGCATGCGTAACCGCTCTGCCACTCTCTTCTCTACTTTCCCTAAATGGCATCCTCTCATTAGTGGGAGTTGACTACCTTCTTTAGTTGATAAATAAGGTTGGATCATCCTTCTTTAGGATTTTTTGATCACCAAGCTACTATATAATATGATAATCAAACATAATCTTTTGTATTTGCACTTTCCAATTAATGAAATAAGATGCTGAGTTGAGTATCTAAGTTTGCATTAGTTTTAGAGGATACTCATCCAAGGGGGCCCACTTGGTGAGTAATTTGTTCCTTTAGTTTATTTAAATTAGTATTATCTTTTCTTTAGTACTTAGTTAAGAATTTGGCGCCAACTATTCCTTCAGTCACTAGAATTCCATTTTGTGACTATTCTTGTAGCCAAAGCAGGCATAGTAGTTTCCTATTTTCTGCTCAGATTTTCATTTTTGTTATGCATATTTAGTGAGTTTTATTGTTGAGTAGTTTTTAGCATTTACTTTGTTTCCTTCCATGCAATTTACTTTCAGTATTAAGTCTCTCTTAGTTGTAGAATGAAGATGACTATTTTAAAGTTCCTAGTGCACATACTGTGCTGACCCATTTCAAGTTCACGTCCCTAGGTTGATAATTTAAATGTACCTTCATAATGGTTAAAATGGCTATTCAGGTTAGATGTCCAATCTCTAAATTGTGGCTATAAATTCTTAGTTTTTTAAATCATTGTAGGAAGCCAACACCCCCTTCCATATCTCTACATTTCCAAAATGGGTGCAAACTTCAATTTTTCATGATTTAGGGCCCATAAAATGAGTGTCTTCACATGCCTAAAGGGGTTTGAATCAAATTTTCCATTGTTTTGGACATTGGAAAAATTTTACTGTGGAAGTCCGCTCGTGGAAGTTCATTTGTAGAAGTTCGTTTGAGCAATGTCACTATAAAGCTTGGCGAACCCTCTGGCTGCACATTGTAAATTTATGCATTTTTTAAAATGAGTCAAATATTAAGGAAATATGTCTTGGCATTCTTTCCACCCATTTTCCCACATGCCAAAATTGAAAAATCTCAACTTTACTAAGTTTTGTGAAGTTGCAGAAATTTCTCTATGGGCCACCATCCCTGTATGGCCGTCCACATGAATTTTTTTGTGGGTCATTGTCCCTCCATCTCCATCTGCAAAAATTCCTTTGACGGTTTTCATCCCTCTGTCACTGTCCATAGGATTTCCTTTGTGGGTCTCCCCTCCTCCATCATCATTCCCTAACATCCAAGCGCCCACTTTTTTCTGTACTACGGATCCCACAAGGGTGATTTCCCTTTGCTCTTTTGAAGCCCGTGTGGGAAAATCTTAAGTCTGTGGGCTCACTATGGGTCCACCTAAGTGAATTTCTGCCCATGGAATAGCATCCCTCCAATGCCATTCCTAACAAAAAACATATGATGGATGCCCAATATCTCCCCCTCGCGTCTCCTAAGTTACCTAAAATTTTGCATGTATCCCTTAATGTCTAAGGCACTCATGGGTCCCACAATGAAAACTTATGTCTGTAGCTCGTCATTCTTTGAATTTTTTTTGCAATGGTGGAGACTCCAAATTTCCTTTGAGATTCCTACACCTACATGCCTTAGACCCAAAAATGCATTAATCTTAATCTAGTAACTTCAAGTTCCTTACAACTGATTTCTACATGTGCCAAAGTCCCTCACCTAGAATTTGATCACCAAATTCACCATGTGGAACTTTTTCTATGGGCGGCTACCCGTAGGTCTCCATGGGCTCGATGTTCTCCTACTCCTAGCTACTCTGAATGGATTCCAACCTAGGGGAAACCTACACCCCTAAACACACATTTATGTTTATGGTCCAAATGAGCTCCAAATTTGGAAAAATGATGAATATATGATCTTTTAATGATGCATGGATGGACCTAACAATGATTTTGTAGTATTTGACTAACATTTTATTTGATTTACATATGAAATCAATTACTGCACTTCATGTATGTAGGATTTATGGAACCTATCATGGGTTCATCGGGGAAGCCAATTGAGAAATTTGAACAAGGAAGGATCACATTGCTCCTATCACCATGCATTTTCTTCTCGCCTCTCCTCCTAGAACCCAACAATAGGGATAACATTAGAAGGAGGCATGTGCCAAGGAAGTAAGTGACAAAAATACAAAGAGTGGCCTTAAAGGGAGTGAGAAGGAGCTATTTTATCTTTCATCAAATGATCATGATCTATCAGGAGATTCCCATTAGGATCAAGAGCATCATATCTCCTTCTTTGTGACACAAATCTGCAACAAGATTCGGTGAAGAATGTTGCCAATACATCAAAAAAAGGGTAGCCTTTAGCAGTTTCAAGTGCAGTAAAGAAGGCAGTCACTACAGGGAAAAATGATATAGTGCCAACATCACTAGATGATAAAATAGGGATTCAAAGACAAAGGATGTATTTTATATTGCCATATATCTAGGGGTAGGTGAAACCCTAACTTCTAAAAAATCTAGGCCAAACATTGTAAATTAATCTCGTCCATTCATTCTCCTTTTGGAAAACTATAAATAGGGACTTGCCCCTCATTTGTAAGTGTTAGAGAACTGGTGTAAAGGAATTTTTCAGCAATAGAGAGAAGCATTGCATTGTTTTATGTGTGTTTCTTTTGATTTTTTTCATTATGCATGCATGGTTCAACTTCCATATTAGTTTTATCTTATATTTTATTGAATGTCTTTAATGGTGTTGGTTTTTACAATATTGGATACACTTCTAGCTCATGATTTTTGTGATTTGTTGATGATGAATCACTTTGTAAAGCTAGTCTCAACTAACTTATTTTCTAAAACTTAGTTCAATTATGTGTTCATAAGCTGAATGCACAATCTAAAAATTAGCAGACCTTAGAAGATTGCATTGATTTCATGTAGTAGTAGGTTTCTCTTGGTCAAGAAAAATCTAGTTTATGGGATTTTGTCTATTGTAGCACCCTGCATTGTTACTTTTGTTCATAGCTTAGATTTAGAGAAACTCTCTCAACCATTTCTCTTTTTTTATTTCTTTAAACTCGCTATTATGGTAGGATTCCAAAAATCACAACAAAGCTAAATTAGATGAACATAGTGAGTTTTAGCTTGATGTTCTGAGTGGGAAACCATTGTTCATTCACTTATCGCACCCTAAAACTCCATTTATAGACCCAATTTCCCATGATTTTTAAACTATAAAGGATTCCCTGTGATTACCAATAAATCACATCAACCAGTGAACTATTTCAAGCATTTTCATGACCTAACACCTGAGAGACCTTGGGATAGTGATTTGGAACTTGTTTACAGATTTCTACCTTTCAAGAGAGGTAGTGCACATGCACATTTCTTGTGTTGATAAGGTGCAAAAAAACCCATCAACAGAACTGTCACTCAAAGGAGGGCATGGCTAAGCTCAAGGTTGCAAAGATAAAACTTGGAAGTTGAAAAGCACTTCTAGGTGAAAATATGAGATAGGAAGATCTCATTATATGCTATATTTTTAAAATCAGAAATTTGCAGGCAAGGCAACATTTAAACCAATATAGAGCAGTATTTGTAAATTAACATCAATCAACTGCAAGAAGATCTAAATAGGATATTGAGGAGGCCATTGTAGAAATTTTTATTGGTAGATAAATTAAAAATCCATTACACATGTAGACACAATGAATTGGAATGTCACATTCTTGGGCAGAATTGAAAAGGTACTGCAAGGAGAAATCCTCTTTTGGGAAATATACCAACCCTTGGCTATGGTAGACCTCGAAGAAGAATTGATTAGCATGGAAGACAAGGCCTTCAAATAATTGATCCAAGAACACTTGGGCAGAAAGGATGGGCTAAGACTAGAGGAGGTACTGATGTCTAGTTGGTGAAAATTTCAGAATACGCCACATTCAAATTTTACTTGTCCATCATGTGCATGAATCATCACCCAAGCTAGGAGTTGTTTAGGTAGGTTAGAACAACAAATAAAGAGGAGAGGAGCTATCTCATGAGGTAGGAGAAATGTCAACATCTGGAGGATACATATTGAGGTCCAACCAAGAAACTCCACACAAGCAACTGCTGGGATAACATATGTTGAGGATGAGGATGAAAAGGGGGGAGCCAAATTCCTTGGGACAATAGGAGGCCCTCATGAAGGTTTAGTTAGAAATAAATTAGAAAATATTTTCTCCATGGGCAAAGAGAAATCCTCCACCGAGGATGAAAAACTAAGAGTTAAAAGGCCCTACACAAAAGATGAATTAGAAAAATTTGCAATAGTACTGGCTTAGATGGACAACACAAATACTAAATTAAAAAAAGAAGAAGAGGCTAAAAGTATGGGGACAACATAAAATAATGAGGAAAGCTCTACTGAAGTGGAATTTGAAGAACCATTCTCAATGGATGAGAGCAAGTAGACAACTAAAGAAGAAGATTCGGAGCAGTGGGAACGACCACAGGCCATGGCTGTCTACCATCAAACTCCCTTCCCAATTAATAATGAAGATCCGGTGGTGGAAAGGTATAAGAAGATTGTATCAAGATTCATTAGGGACTGGTTAGAGATATGACACCAAGTAGATTTGGAAGTGCTACTGCTTCCAAGTTTATTTAGGCTTCATAATTTAGCGCATTCAAATTTCACATGCAAGTTATGCCAAGAGGCCATCAAGAAAGTTAGAGAATGAGTGGACCATTCAAGTGCCTAGCCCCTTGCAGTTGTTTCAAGGATTGAGCTGTAAGTCCAAGAACATGAACCTAGTGACAACTCAGCTAAAGGAAGCTCCCAAGAAGATGTTGGGACAACAATAATAGAATAATAACATAGTCATGATCCTCTCAATGATGAAGTGGAGAAAATGGTAAGTCTATCCATTGCCCATAAAGAATCCTTCCCTCCTGTAAATCATCTATACACAATGGATGATAGGATTTATTGGGAATCCTCAGAGGTAAACCATATAGTAAATATTTCCCCCCTTGACAAGGTATCATCCATTGATGTCTTCTTTCCATTAGGAGCTATACTTCGGAGGTATGCCAATGTTGGGGAGAATTACATTTCAGAGGATCAAAGAGATGAGGATATATCACCTAAACCTCTAGATGATGAACCATTGGAGCTTCCATATTGGGAAATAAAATTATTTTCCATCTATAGTGATAGTCAACAAGATGAAACAAGTAAGCATCCTTCTGAGCCACAAGAACTATAAAATAAAGAAAAAAAAGGCAAGAATGTCTTGGTAGCTGCCCATGAAAATGATATGCCTTACCAATTACAATTTGCAACTAGATGTCTTTCCTCCTTGTTCATTTTTGACCCTCCTATGCATTTCAAGAGTTGTAATAGGATAGATTCATCCATGTCATTCTTTTATGACATGAAATATAAACAAATTGATATCAACACAAGAGAACTGAGATGTGACAATGTGTTGCCTTTTGAAGATAGAAATCAAGTAGACTCTTGGACTATGGAAGATCAGTGAGACAAAGTGTATCTCCTCAAAGAATAATTAATGGAGGTTGTGGGTCCCATTGGTAGCTTGGAAGGAGTGTTTTTTGTCCCATTCTCTCATCCTTATGCAAGCCTGAAATCAAGTACAAGGTTCCTTGCATTTGAAAAAATTCTTCACAATGTGTCCTACCTAATCAATTTGAATGTGATCTATAGGTTTGTAATGCAAGAGGGATGTTGCACCATCCATTGTGCCTATCTAAGTCTTCCAATATAGAAACCAATGAGGCCATGCACATCTCAGCCATCAAATATAGCTACCCTTACTCAACAACATCCAAGTCTTATCTTTCCCTGCTCTAATGGATGTTCATGCTTATCATTTTGATTATGGGAACACAAGAAGACAAACATTTTTGTTGGATTGATCATAGACTTAAGGAACCACCTCAAATTTTAGTTTTTCTTGATGTTGTTATTAAATTTGAATGCTATAAAATTGAACTTCATTTTTCCAGATACAAGGATAAATTTGCATGGCTTAGAACTGTAATGATTTCCCTTCTACTTGCACATGCATTATGAAATCCAATAGGCATGAGTGTCATTTTTCCTTCCCTAAATGTGGTCCTTTGTAAATATCTTTGTACATGGTTTTTTTTAGCAGTGTAGGTTTTGTGTATATAGTATCGCTCTCCTAATTTAGTTGGTTTTCTTTAGAGTAGTTTTATTTGCTTCCACTTTGTTTCTTTGCTTACAGTCCCCCTTTTTATCTATTGGTTTCCTTCATTTATGACTTTGGGGACAAGTTGCCTATGGAGTTGGGATGTTTTCATTATTCCTAAGTGAACTGCCAAGGTTTTCTTAAATTTTGGGAAGTTGCAAAATTTTCTCTACGGTCCGCCACCCCTCTATTTTTGTCCCTCCATCACCGTCCATGGGAATTAATTTTTGGGACACCATCCATGAAATTATTTTTGAGAAATCTTGTTGTAAAGGGTGGCCAACCCACTAACTTCCCCCTTCCAAAACTCCACATTTCCAAAAAGGGTGCAAACTTCAATTTTTCATCATCTGGGCCCCATAAAATGAGTGCCTTCACATGCCTAAATGGGTTTGCATAAAAAATTCCATGTGATTATTTATTGTGGAAATTTCATTATGGAAGTCTGCCTCCATAAGTCTATCCACAAAAGTCCATTTGAGCAATGTCATTGTAAAGGGCGACAAACCCTCCAAATTCACATTCCAAATTTCCACATTTTTCAAATTGAGTCAAATCTTAAGGAAATATGTCTTGGAACTCTTTCTACCCCTTTTCCCACATGCTAAAATTGAAAAATATCAAATTTACTAAGTTTTGTGAACTTGTGGAAATTTCTCTATGGGTCGTCATCCCTCCATTGTCATCCATGGGAATTCCTTTGCGGGTTGTCGTCCCTCCATCACTGTTCAGAAGAATTTTTTTTTAGGTCATCTTCCCTCCATCACCTTCTACAAGAATTCCTTTTTAGCTTTCCCCTCCTCCATTTTCATTCCCTAACATCCAAGATCCCACTTCTTTCTGCACTACGGATCCCACAAGGGTGATTTCCATTTTCTCTTTTGAAGCTCGTCTATGCAAAGTTTAAGTTTATGGGCTAGCTGTGGGTCCACCTAAGTAGATCCTTGCATGCAAAACTCCATCCCTCCAACATTGTTCCCAATGGTGAACATGCAATGGTGGTCCAATAGATCCCTCCTGTGTCTCCTAAATTGGTGAAACTTTCACATGTAGCCCTTAACGTCTAAGGCAACCATGGGTTCTCTAGTGAAGACTTCTTCCTGCGGGTCACCATGCTTTCAATTCTATTTCTCAAAAAAAGAGACTCCAAAATTCCTCTGAGCTTCCTACACCCACATGCCTTAGACCTGCAAATGCATCAAGCTTAATCTGGAAATTTCAAGTTCCTTATAATTGATTTATACACATGCCAAAGCGCCTCACATGGAATTTGATTGCCAAATTAACCATGCAAATTTTTTGATATGGGTTGTTACCTATAGGTCTCCATGGCCTCAACATCATCCTGCTCCTAGCTACTTCGAATGGGTTTTGACCTAAGGGAAACTCACACCCCTAAACCCACATTTATGTTTATGGTCCAAATGAGCTCCAAATGTGGAACAATGATGAATATTATGATCTTTAATGATGCATGGATGGATCTAATAATGATTTTGAAGGATTAGACTAACATTTTCTTTGATTTACGTATGAAAGCACTTACTGCACTTTGTGTATGCAAGATTTATGGAACCTACTATAGGTTCATCAAGGAAGCCCATTGAGAAAGTTGAACAAGGAAGGAGCACATTGCTCCTATCACCATTCATTTTATGCTCACCTCTCCTCCTAGCACCCATCAATAGGGTTGGAATTAGAAGGAGGCCTATTCCAAGGAATTCAGTGAGAAAACTAAAAAGGGTGGCCTTGAAGGGAGTGACAAGGAGCTATTTTATCTTTCATCAAATGATCATGATCTATCAAGTGTTGTCCACTAGGATTAGGAGCAAAATTTCTCCTTGTTAGTGACACAAATCTATAACAAGATTCAGTGAAGAATGTTTCCAATACATTAGATAGATGACAACCTTTAGTATTTTTTGACTATAACAGAGAAGGCAATCACTATATGAAAAAAATTCTATAGTGCCAAGGTCACTAGATGATAAAATAGGGAAAAGATAAAGGATGCATTTTATATTGCCATATATTTGGGGGTAGGTGAAACCCTAAATTGCAACAAATTTGGGCCACACATTGTAAATTAATCCTAGCCATTAATTCTCCTTTTGGAAAAATATAAATAGGGGGTTGCCCCTCATTTGTAAGTGTTGGAGAACTAGTGTAAAGTCATTTTGCAGAAATAGAGAGAAGAATTGCATTGTTTTATGGGTGTTTATTTTTAGTTTTTCATTATACATGCATGGTTCAACTTCCATATTAGTTTTAGCTTGTAGTTTCTTGAATTTCTTTAATGGTGTTGGTTGTTACAATATTGGATTCACTTCCAGCTCATGCGTTTTGTGATTTGTTGATGATGAATCACTTTGCAAAGCTTGTCTAAGATAACTTTTTGTTGCAACTTAGTTAAATTATGTGTTCATGGGGTGAATATACAATCTGAAAATTAGCAGACCTTATAATATTACACTAATTTTGTGTAGCTCTAGGTTTCTCTTAGTCAAGAAAAATCTAGTTTATGGGAGTGTTTCTATTGTACAACCCTCCATTTTTATTGTTCATTGATGGCTTATATTTAGAGAAGCTCTCTCAACCCTTTCTCTTTTTCTATTTTTTTAACTCCCTATTAGATTAGGATTCCAAGCATACAGCAAAGCTAAATCAGATGAACATAGTGAGTTTTAGCTTGTTGTTTTGAGTGGGAAGCCACTGTTCATTCACTTCTAGCACCCTAAAACTTCATTTTTAGACCCAGCTTCCCATGCTTTGTAAACCATAAAGGTTGGCCCATTATTACTAGAAAATCACATCAACCAGTGAACTATTCCAATCATTGTCATGACCTGACACCTAAGAGACCTTGGGGTAGTGATCTGGAACTTTTTTTCATATTTGTACCTTTCAAGAGAGGTAGTGCACTTGTGCATTGCCTATGTTGAGAAGGTGTAAAACCATCCATCAACAATAACATGTGTTTTGTCATGTTAGTGAAGTTATTTCTTTCTATTTCTTTTATATTTTATCAAAAAAATTGGGATGCATGTGGAAAAGATTTCTAGCTCAAGGTTGGTGTTGTTCTAATGAGGAAGGAAGAATTTTGGAAGGTGGGAGTTATCTTCTTCAATGAAATACAAAGGGATTTTGTCTCATATGAATTTCCCCCTTTTGAGTTGTAAATATAATTGCTTTGGGGAGTGTTTTGAAATGTAAATGAAATGAATATTAAATGTAAATGTGACAAATGTATAATTTTTCCCAAAGCTTGTTTTCTCCCTTATGCTTATAAAAGAGAAATCAAGGAAATTTTTATGGGTTTTTGGTTGATAGAGTTTTGATCTTATGAAGAGAATTTTGTAGTATAAGCACAGAGAAATAGAATCAAAGTTGAGTCTTAGGTTTGAATTTGAGTCTTGTAATAGGCATAATGTTGTATAACAATACTAGCATTTGAGTGAGAAGGTGTATATTCTGAAGTAAATTCTCTCATTATGTATTTTTCACATGAATTATTAATGAAATGATCAAGGATCTTTTGATTGGTCTTCATTTGTGTTTCAATTGAAAGTATGATTATGTCTTTTCATTAATTCAAGGAATTAATTAAATTTCTTTGATAAAAGAATGGGTTCATATTATTATATATAAGGATTTGATAAGTAGTCTATATTTTGGAATATTTGAGTTGTTTTATTGTAATACAATATTACAATAGTCTAGAATGATAAGTTTGGTTCTTGTTATATTACAGTATGTTCCAAATTTGAGTTCATCACCCTTGGATAAGGTAGTGTTCCATTAATTTGGATAATTTTGAAATCATTGAGTTAGCCCTTCCATTCAAAGAAAAAATTCATAAATAATATCATTCATTCAGTCAAAGTTTTTTAAGGCTTCATGTGCAGTTACCTATTCTCTACTTTAGGTGATTATTTATTAAATAATTTTCTAGATTCTTGAAGGATTTCATCTAGTTTGGAATTATATGAGAATGTATCTATTAAAATAATGTATATGACAATTGACACATGATTATCATAAGATACATTGTAGGGATCACCCTCCTAGGCCTTGCAAAGCTCAAAGTGTAGAGGGAAAACCGAGTAATTTTCACCTATTTGTTGGACAATCCTCACAAATATTAACCATTGAATTTAGAAAATTCATAGTTAATTTATCGATTAAGTTTGGTTCATTTAAAACAACCAACAAGATCCACATGAATTCATTAATACCTTATTCTATGAAAGTGATTAAACATGAAATGTAGATAACAAAACTGAAATAATAGCACCACACACAAGAGAACACCGTATTTACATAGAAAACCAAATGAGGGAAAAAACAATGAGGATTAGATCAAAATATAATTAATTGCAAAATCAACACAAGACTCACTTCCAAAATAGGAGAAATTATCCAAAAAGGCTCACCACAGGGGTTCACTAGAATAGAAAGAATACAAGAAGATAGAAGAGAAATTTTACACAGAGAAAAAATTCTTAATGCAACAAGGGATCCACCACAAATGCTCCAATACTTTTGTAGCCTTGCATGAAAATTTATAGACACCTTAACCTCACTACCTTTAGGAATCCAATACTTTGAATTTCACATTGCTTTTCTCAAATTGGCATCACACATCACTCACATCAATATCACACCTATCTTGTCTCTATCTCTTGCATCTCAAAAAAATATTTCTCTTATTTATATCAACCTCAACCTCAAAAACCTTCTCCAAGGTTATAACCTGTGTTACACTTACAAATTCAAATTAGGTCAACACCTAAAAATTCCTATGGTGGATAGGAATGAAGGTGACACATATAATTCCTTAATTACGACCCAAATATATCCTAACACACCTCAACATGCTTCCACAATCCTCACATGTAGTGCTAACACAAGGTCATCCAATACTTGTGCTAAACACCATAAACATTAAGTACATACTTCCTTAAATCAATTTAAAACTTTTGAAAAATAAAATTCACTTGAACATGATCTAGACTAATCCTCAAACCACCTAAAATACAAAAAATACTTCATCCAAATTTTCATCATACAACTACTTCATCCTAAAGCATCCAGTAAACCTTATTTGCACATTGATATTTGAAACACACACTATACTATACCAAATCAAGTGAAGCCTTGAATTTTAAAAGATACAAACATTATAATAAACTTCCCAAATCTCTACAACCTGAATTCAAATTGCAAAAAAATGTGGAGAATATACATTTCTCCTAGGCCATAGAAAAAATCACTAAAAAAATTGGCTCACACACTGGTGAAAATATCTCTCTATATAGTGATCTAGAAACCTAGATTTTGAATATAGAAACCTCTATCAATCTTGAAAAATATATCAGATCCACACAGGCATAACATCAACATAGAAGAAACATGGAGCACATTCTAAACACTTGCACAAGACGCATTTATTTGTTTATCAAATTTTCTCAAAAGGACTTGGAAACCAATTACCAAAATCATCATCTCTTCTCATTACTTTATTCCAACTCATCTTTTGACATTGCAACAAAAAGATAGATCCATGTACTCACAACACTTCCTCAATATCTCAAATATACATGCACAGCCTACAACATCCTCTTTTTTAAAATGTTCTCAATATCATCGACATTACCATCATGAAACAATCTTCCATAACACATAATTGACATTAATGAAAACACCACCCAACAAACATCATGTTGAGATCAATGAAAACACCTTCATACATGTAACAATCTCTCCCTTTTTCATTGATGGAAACACAAGATGTGAAAAACTATCAAAGACAACATAGCATATCTAAACACACTCTGTTATGATTTATTTTATTTTCTCCCCATAAATAGATAAAAAATTTGTATGATACTTTCTCCCCCTTTGACATCAATGGAAAATGAAAAGAAATGTTTTTCATTGTTCTCCCCCTTTGACACTAGACCAAGATACTTTCTTTGAATACTCCCCCCTAGGAGTACACCCAATCATCTCAACAACTCTGGGACAATGAAAACACATGCCACTACCTACTCCCCTTGAGAGGCAGCCACCAACATCAGTGGAATCCATAGATCCACTGGATTGATGCATATCCATATGCATCTAGTTCAGAGAAGGAGGGGCAATAACTCCCAAATTCTCCCAAAGATACTCAAAAGTATCTGTTGATGTGTTTTTTATGCACTTCACAACACAGATGATGCATAGGTGCATCACCTCTCTCGAAAGACAATCTTCCACAATCATATTGTCGAACACTATCCCAAGGTCTCTCGCATGTTAGGTCTTGACAGTGCTTGGAATATCTTAGTTGATTTATGTGATTTTCTAGAATCACAAGGCAGACTTACGGATGAGTTACAAAGTGGGGAAGTTGGATATGCAAATGGAGTTCTTAAGATGGGAGAGTTGTTGAGTGTTTGTTGCATGTTCAAATAGTAGTCTAGAACTCAATTTCATCATTGAATTTAGCTTTACAATGTGCAATGAACCTTGCATAAGGTTACTTATTAAAAAAAAGGAAAAAGGGCAGGAAAGAGAGAAAGTTCCTAGATCTAAAACTACGAATGAGTAGTGATCATGGAGGCTGCTACACTAGACAAACTTCCTAAACTGTGTTTTGCTTGGCCAAGAGTATCCTATAGTTACACAAAACCAGTACAATCTTCTAAGGATTACAAATTTTCAGTTTGCATACACACATCATGAACATGCAAGTGAACTAAATTGCAGAAATCAACTAGAGAAGCCCAAGCTAACTTTGCACAACAACTTGTCATCAACAAGTGCCAAAAGTATGGGCTAGAAATTTATCAAATACTGAAACAAAAATCACCATTACCACTTACATTCAAGAAAATAACAACTAAAGCTAAATTGGAAGGTAGAACCATGCACACATAATGAGAAAACTCAAAAGTAACACCTATAGATCATGCAACGCTACTTTCTATTGCTGCAGGAATGTTTTTACAATAGCTCTCCAACCCTTTACAAATGAGGGGGAGACCCCTATTTATAGTTTTCTAAACCCCAAATGAATGGCTATGATTGAGTTACATTATGTGGCTCAGATTCAATTACATTAAGGCTTCACCTACCCCATAATATTCAGAAAATTAAAATACATTTGTTGTCCTTTTCCTATTTTGTCTTGTAGTGGCCAGTCACTATAGCAGTTTTGTCTTCTAGCTAATTTCCCCTTTACTGTAGTTGAAACTACCTGAAAGTTGCCTCCTCCTGATGGACTTGCAACATTATTCATTGGATCAAATGGTTCAGTCGACGATTGGAATCAATGGATTGGTTTCCCTTGATTTAGGCAGACAACCCCCAAAGATCATCATCATCTAGTGAAAAGTATGATAAACCCCCTTGCATTTTGTCATTGACTTCCTTAGCATAGGCCTTCTTCTGATGATAGCTCTATTGATGTACACCATGAGGAGAGGTGGGCACAAAATGAATGGTGATATGAGCCACATGATTATTCCTTGTTCAACTTTCTCAATGGGTCTCCCAACGGACCCGCAGTAGACTTCTTGAAACCAGAAACAAGAGGCTGGAATGCCTTTCTGGAAATGTTGTTTTGAAAACGATGAACAAAGCATGGAACTCTAGATGGTATCTCTCAGCTGAAAATTTGGAATTTGAAAGGTCTGGGGAGGATAAGATTCAATTTTAGCATCTGGGTGAAAGTCCATTTTCAAATCAAAGGAGCGCTTGGACGTTCCGAAAACAAGAGGCCAAAATGTCATTCTGGAAATGTTGTTTTGAAAACGACGAACAAAGCATGGAACTCTGGATGGTATCTTCTAGCTGCAAATTTGGAATTTGAAAGGTCTAGGGAGGATAAGATCCAATTTTAGCATCTGGGTCAAAGTCCATTTTCAAATCAGAGGAGCGCTTGGATGTTCCGAAAATAAGAGGACGGAATGTCATTTTGTAAATGTTGTTTTGAAAATGATGAATAGAGCATGGAACGCTGGATGGTATCTCCCTACTAAAAATTTGGAATTTGAAAGGTCCAGGGAGGATAAGATCCAATTTTAGCATCTGGGTCGAAGTCTGTTTTCAAATCGAAGGAGTGCTTGGACATTATGGAAACAAGAAGCTAGAATGTCATTCTGGAAATGTTGTTTTGAAAATGGCGAATAGAGCATGGAAATGTAGATGGTATCTCTCGACTTCAAATTTGGAATTTGAAAATTTCATACAGGAGAGGATGTAATTTTAGCATGTGGGTCAATTTTTTTTTTTATTAGGAGGCCATGGAGGTGTCGAGCTCCGGAACGCCTAGGGGTAGACAAAGTTCCTAGACAGTGGTGGAGGGACGGACTTCTAGAAATGACCACGGAGGGGCCGGGCTCCAGAAGCCGGACTGCCGAAGGTAGACAAATGAAAGAAATGGAAAAAGGGAGAAAAAATCCTAGAAATGACCACAGAGGTGCCAGGTTTCAGAATGGGTAGGTGTGGACGAAGTTCTTGTACAACGGTGGAGGGACAGACTTCCGAAAACGGCGATGGAGGGGTCGGGCTCTAAAAGCTGAAATGCCAGAAGCGGACAGATGAAAGAAATGAAAAAAGGGAGGTGAAATCCCAAAAATGGCCATGGAGGCACTAGGTTTCAGAATGGCTAGGGGTGGATGAAGTTCCTTGATGACAACGGAGGGATGGACTTCTGGAAACAACGATGTAGGGGTCAAGCTTTGGAAGTTGGAATGCCTAAGGGAAATAGATGGAAGAAATGGAAAAAGGGAGATGGAATCCCGGAAGTGACCATGGAGGTGCCAGGTTTTAGAATAGCCAAGGATAGACAAAGTTCTTGGATGGCGATGGAGGGATGAACTTCCAAAAAGTGGCGATGAAGGGGTTAGGCTCCAAAATTCTGGAATGCCTAAGGCAAACAAATGAAAGAAACAAAAAAAGGGAGACAGAATCCCAGAAATAGCCATGGAGGCACCAGGTTCTAGAATGGCCAAGGGTAGACAAAGTTCCCAAATAGTGGTAAAGGGATGGACTTTCAGAAATGGTGATGGAGAGGTCAGGCTTCGGAAGCCAAAATGTGGGAGGTGGACAGACAAAAGAAACGGAAAAAGGGAGACAAATTCTTGGAAACGGCCATGAAGGCATTGGGTTCTGGAATAGTCAAGGATGGATGGGGTTCCCAAATGGCAACAGAGGGACAGACTTCCAAAAATAGTGATAGAGGGGCTAGGCTCTAGAAGGTGGAATGCCTAAGGCAAATAGACAGAAGAGATGGAAAAAGGGAGATAGAATCTTAGAAACAGCCACGGAGGCGTCAGGTTCTGGAATAGCCAGGGGCGAATGAAGTTACCAGATGGTGGCAGAGGGAAGAACTTCTGGAAACTACCACAGAGGGGCTAAGCTCTAGAAGCTAGAATGTTGGAGACGGATGAATGGAAGAAACGAAAAAAGGGAGACGAAATCCCAAAAACGGCCATGGAGGCGCTAGGTTCTAGAACAGCTAGGGGTGGATAGAGTTCTTGGACGACAATGGAGGGATGGACTTCCAAAAATGGTGATAAAGGGGTCGGGCTCTAGAAGCCATAATGCCTATGGAAAATGGATGGAAGAAACAGAAAGAGGGAGATGGAATCCTGAAAATGACCACAGAGGTGCCGGGTTCTAGAACGGCCGGGGACAGACGAAGTTCCTAGACGTTCTGAAATGAAAATTTTGCAACTTCCCAAAACTTAATGAAACTTTGGCAGTTCACTTAGGTATCAAAAAAACATCCCAAATCTATGCGAAACTTCTCAACAAAGTCAAAAATGAAGGAAAAATAAAAACGAGTGAGCGGGGAGGCAAAGCCCGAAAAACCCAAGACTTAGCAATTTTTTATTGTAGGGGCAAAATATGGTCAGCCAAAAATGAGACTTTGAAGAGCACATTGACCAACAAGGACACCAAATGAGGGAGAAACAAAATGACCCGGTAAGCAAAAACGAAAGTGAGGGTCCCCATTTTGAATGAGGCATGTGTGCAAAACATGCACAACAGTATCCTTAGGAAGAGAGCCTTAGTAAATATACTAGAAATTTGATCCTTTGTATGTACATACTCATGTTTTACCTCATTCTTCATAACCTTCTCTCTCTAAAAAAGATACCTAATTTATATATGCTTTGTCCTTCAATGCATCACTAGAATATTTGAAATGTTAATTGTAGTTGTATTATCACAAAATATGGACATAGGATCATCATATAAAACTTTGATATCCTTCAATGTATGTCTCATCCACAAAATCCATGTACAACATGGGCTACTACAATATACTCAGATTCTACAGTGAATAAGGAAACTGAATCTTGCAACTGACTTAACCATGACACCAATCTGCATCCAAGAAAGAATGTACCACCACTTGTAATTTTTTTGTCATCAAAACAACCATCCCACCATGCATCTGTATAATCACTTAATATGAAATCAATATCCTTAGGATACCACAAGCCATAATATAGAGTGCCTCTTAAATATCTAAATATCCTTTTCACTACAACATATTTTTCTTTAGGTTCTTCTTTAAATCTAGCCACAAGAAAAATTGCATGCATGATACTTGGTCTAGTAGTTAGATATAGCAGTACACCAATCATAGATCTATATTTTCTCTAATCAACCTTAGGTGAATCATCATATTTTCTCAATTTACAACTAGTCACCATAGGAGTGCATACTAGTTGGGAGTCTTCCATTCCGAACTTATTCAACATCTCTTTGACATACTTTGACTGTGAAATAAAAATTCCTTTATTTGTTTGATTGATTTGTAATCGAAGAAAGAAATTCATCTCCACAAACATTGAAATTTCAAACTCTTTCTTCATATGTTCAACAAATTTCTTACATATAGCTTCATTTCCACCAAAGATAATATCACCCACATACACAACCACTATCGAGATTTTATCTTCCTCAATTTGGAAGTAAATATTACTATTTATGGTGCCTTTATTCAATCCTTGTTTTATCAAATATCTATCCAATGTTGCATACCAAGATTTGGGAGCTTGCTTCAATCTATTGGAAGTATGGAGAAGATCAGTCTCATATTGTCATTGATGTCACCATGTTGGTCCAGTATCTTGTACTGGTGTGCAAATCAAGCTTATTCCATCTCATATTTGATATGATATTTTGGTCTGCATATTCTCTCGGGTAATCAGTATGATATAAGGTTTTTGGAAAAGGCTTATTATTGTTGGAAGTGTGTATGTCTGCACTCTCATATTTTCATATAATTCGATGGTACATTGGAATTGGTTTTTTGTGATTGCATTTTGGTATTAGGTCAATCATGGCTAACCTAATATTCAATCTATAGCCCAACATGAATTATAGATTATATGTGAGACCTAACTCTAGTCACAGCTGACATGATGTTGCATGACATAGGTGAATTTTGGAAAAGATTTATATGAATCCAACAAGTTATCTTTTTGAAAATATAAACTGCATCCAATTAGGCTGACCTAATTGATGCATGTGGTTATATCAGGTATATATGCAAGATGGTTAGAAGATGAGAAAAATGGGAATGTGAATGTGAACAAAAAAAGAGGTGTATGTATAAGTGAAGTGTGCGAATAGATGAAGATTAGTTTTATTTCATACAAGTGAATACTCTGAGCATCAAAGGAATTGAATCAACACATGTGGTGTAACTTCATTAGTTCAACTCTGGAAGTTATCTATTTTGTTTACATATTTTCTATAGGTAGTGAGCATCCAAGTTAATGAGATTTTGCATCTGGCAGTGAGCCTCCTTGTTACCATTATTGAAATAACTATATATATTGTGAGCTAATCCTCATCGTGGTTTTTTCCTCATTGTGTTTTCCACATAAAATCTGGTGTTCTTGTGTTATGGTTTCTCATGTTTTGTTTTGCTCTTATTTGGTCTATGCTGCAAAAAAAATTAGAATTATTTGTTCAATAAGTTTGTGTGGATACTGTTTCACCCCCCCTTCTCAGTATCCAAATTATTCAAAAATTAGTATCATAGATTTTGTTCCTCTAGAGAACTCTATTAGCTTGAGGGAGATCCTACAAATTGAACAAATGGATAAAGAAGAGCTCTAGACTACCCTTCAAGATCTTGAAAAGGTTGAAATTGAAAATAGAGACCTGAAGGAAAATCTAGATGAAGCAAATGAATGCATCCAAAAATTGAAAGAATAATAATAGAAATTCTAAGAAAGATACAAAGAAGTGAGTGAGAAATTGAAGCAAGAAAATGATGAGAATACTAGACTAAAGTTGAAAATAGACGGAAAAAGGGAGTTGAAGAATCCCTGAAAATAGTGATACAAAGCAAGGCTGATATTTTCTCTAGACTTGAATAGGAAGTGATAAATCTAAAAATATAACTTGAGAAAGAAAAAATTTGTCAAGATGAATTCAAGAAAAGCTCCAACAAGCTTGATGAATTAATAGTAGGACAAAAAACTTCTAAAGAAAAAAATGGATTAGGTAATGAAGTTGATGAAAAAATGTAGAACTCAAATATAGTAATCAATTAGAAGACTCAAGATAAAGGAAAGCATAAAAGAAACTCTGGAAGGAGATCAGCTATTAGACAACCAAATGCACAAAGGTACTCATCATTCAATGGTGTTTGTTTTTCATCTAATAAATTTTGTCAAAAGGAAACTAAGTGTAGGAGTAGGATGAATCAGTTTATTAGTCCATTCTCCAAACAAAGTTATGCATGCAAGAAGATCAGACATAAAGCTATTGAGTGCAGATCTTTAATAAGGATGATTAGTCAAATTATGAGGAATTAGTTAGATGGAAAAAGGATAAATCAATCATTTGATGGATATTTCTATACCTATAACATGTTTGGACATAAAGAAAATCAATGAAAAATAGAGATTAATGGGAATCAAACAAGAAAAAGAAATATTATATATTACTATTGCAAGAAATTGGGATATATCTCAAGAGTGTGCCAAAGTAGAAAGGAAAATTAGTTTTCTCAAATGGAAGATGATGAACTAGTGAAAAAGATTGATAACGAAGAGGTTAACCAAGAAACGAGAAAGATATGGAAAAATAAAGAAGAATAAAAGACTATTGATGCGTGCAAATGAATCATCCAAAAATTAGACCTAGGAAGGCATTAGGGGGAGAATTATCATAAAATCAATTAAACCTCCGAAAATATAGTGTTTCAAGTCCTAGAAAATGGATATGTTGTAGGGAATGATAGGAAAAAGGTGATGTAAAAGAAACTGAAATAAAAAGAGAGAGCATGTTCTTTTGTGGAGTAAATTAGGGTTTCTCAGTGTAGAGTGGAAGAAAAGTTTGTCAACTTTTTGCAATTAATGTAAGTTAAGAAAAAATGACGGAGTATAAAGGAATTTTGACAAATAATTTTGATCATCAAATTTATTCAAAATATTTGTAGAGCAACTTGGAACCCTCTTGGAGCATTTCAGAAGTATTCTAGAACCCCTCGAGAGAAAATTGTGGACATTTGAAAGCAAGCGACAAAAATTTCTCTCTTGCAGTTGTTGAGGAAGGTAATAGAAGAATTTCCTTGTTGAATTTTAAGAGCTATAATGGAAATTTCTAGTAGAGTACCAAGTGGGAATATCCCTTTGAAGTTAAAAGGAGTCGAGTTGGATGAATTCGATCATCAAAAAATAAAGAAAATGGAATTATGGTTGGAATCAAACGACTTACGAAACTTTCAAACCCTAGGTTTGGATTTATGGGGAGAACTCCCTTGGATTTTTGATAGAGAATTTATCTTGTTCTTTCTGATAAAATTCAAGGATGGTAGCATTGTACTGGATAAATCATATCCTATTAGAAAGGAAGAAATCGAAGTGGTTACCAGATTATGTAGCATTGGAGAACTTCCTGGATGAAAGACTATAAAAGAAAAGGAAGTAGAAGAAATGATGAGAGTTGAAAAATATCCCAAAGGACTATTGATTGATACTATTGTTGATTCCTTGATTAGGTATGTTGCATATGAAATTTATTACAAAGTTTATTTCAGAAATCTAGAAATATCTACTTAAGCCATTGATGTGTATTTGGAACATAAAATAGTAAAAGAGAACGAATAGTTTGATTTATGTAAGATAATTCTTGAAAATCTCCCTGAGAAAGTATGAATGTCACTAGGAGGACACCCATTCCATTTTGGGTCCTTGCTTACATTTTAGATACTTTATTTTCTAAAATCACTATCAAGGAAGAAATATGTTGAGTGGGAATCTAGGATTCCCACTACAAGATAGATATGCAGACACTTGGAAAGTTTAGAGGATAAATGAAATACATGTAAAAACTTTTTCTTATCCTTGTAGAAGTATCGTGCTCTAGTGAAGTTATGATGAGTTGATTTGAGAAAGGTTCCTCCTTCGAAACAAAATAATTGGAAGTGGTCACTAGTGATTCCCCTCTGGAATTGAAGAAAAGAAAAGCTATCACCAAAAAAATAATTTTTATTCTTGAAGAGAAGGTAGAATAATAATCTCTACGTAGACTAGAATCTTTTGATCTAGATGACATCTAGACTATGTTAATAAAAGGGAAAATGAAGAAAATTAGTGATTTATGGAGTACGACCTCTCCTGTTGGCAAAATTAAAATTGAAAATGCCTTAGTTGAGTATCAACTTCATAAAGGTGTTGATGTATCTATAATTTCTGATTCTTTACTTGAAAATATAGTTGAAATAGTGGAAGAAAGAATACTTCTTGAAGGTCTGGAAGGATGTGAGTTGGAAGCCTTGGTTGAAAAGAGATGTTCTAAAGAAAATCAAAGGCTATCTAGACTGATCATGGAGACAAGGAAGTGCATAAAATAAATGCTAGACATATAAAAATATTGTCTCTAGTGGCCTACTACAGTAGCTAATTTCAGAAGTAATTGAAGCAATTGAATCCAAAGTGAACAACATTGGAAATAAGTTTCATATTCTTGAAGACAAAGAAGGAAAGAAAAGGCTGAGATTTGGTGAACTACAAGCTGAAATGATCATTGTGTAGAGAATAAGGGATGATGTAGTGAAGAACTTCTGGCTTCTTAAGAAATTGTTGAGGTCCAGTTGGACCATCTTTCTGGAATACTCTCTGATGCAAAAGACTATCAAAAACAATGTTCATCCACAAATTGGTCATCCTCTTTCACATTGTTGGCTCTATTGGAAAGTATGTGTACATGAATGGAATAAATTATATCATGTTATCAAAGAAACGTACAAAAAGGTATTTTAGGTGAAAATTGTCATTCTGGTCTAAAAGAACTTTGAAAGATTGGATGCTTGAAATTTTTGAAGATTTTGGAATTTTGAATGAATTAAAATCCTTGAACATTAGATGTCACCATGTTTACATATTTTTGGCACCCTTTTCCATTGATTTCAAAGGGGGAAATATTTGGATATTTGGAAGAGAATTGTTGGAGAGATTGAAGGAGAGTTTTTGAATTGGAATTTTTCCACATGTTGCCATCAATGCCAAAGGGGGAGATTGTTGGAAATATGGAGAAGATCAATCTCATATTGTCATTGATGTCACCATCTTGGTCTGTTACCTTGTATCAATGTGTAGATCAAGCTTGTCCCATTTGTTATTTGATTTGGTATTTTGGTCTGCATATTCTCTTTGGTAATCAATAAGATCTAAGGGTTTGAGAAAAGGCTTATGATTGTTGGAAGTGTGTATATATGCAATCTTATATATTCATATGATTGGATGGTATGTTCACATCAAATTTTTTTGATTTCATTTTGGTGTTAGGTCAACCATGGTCAACCTAATATTCAGTCTATATCCCAATGTGAATTGTGGATTATATGTGAGACCTAGCTCTAGTGCTAGCTGACATGATGTTGCATGACATAGGTGAATTTCAAAAAATATTTATATGAATTCAACAAGTTATCTTTTTGAAAATATTAATTGTATCCAATTAGGCCAACCTAATTGATACATACAGTTATATCTAGTATATATGCAACATGGTTAGAAGATGAGAAAAATGGGAATGTGAATGCAAAGAGAAGAGGTGTGTGTATAAGTGAAGTTTTTGAATAGATGAAGATTATTCTTCTATAATACAAGTGAATACTCTGAGCATCAAAGGAACTGAATCAACACATGCGGTGTAACTTCATCAATTCAACTCTAACAATTAGCCATTTTGTTTACACATTTTTTGTGGGCAGTGAGCCTCCATATTTGGATAGTGAGTCCTTGTAAGTAGTGAGAATTTTGTATCTACCAGTGAGCCTCCTTGTTACTGGTATTCAAATAACTCTATATTGTGAGCTAATCCTCACTATGGTTTTTCCCTCATTGGATTTTCCATGTAAAATCTGGTGTTCTTGTGTTGTGGTTTCTCATGTTTTGTTATTTCTCTTATCTATTCTATACTATAATTAAATTAGAAGTATTTTCTCAATAAGTTTATGTGGATGTTGATTCACCTCCCCCCTCTCAGTATCTGAATTATTCAACACAATCCATATAATACCTTTTTCAATTTGAAGATCATATTTAGTTGATCTAACTACTAAAACCTTCTATTTGTTCCTTGTAAACCTCTTCTTCCAATTCACCATTTAGAGAAGCAAACTTCACATTCATCTGATAAACTTTAAAGTCCTTGTAAAATGAAAATACGAAAAATATTATGATAGCTTCCATCCTAGCCACAGAGGAAAATGTTAGTGTAATTAATATTTAATTACACTTGCATAACATTACTTAGGTTGAGCTATTTTTAGGTCAACATTAGGGTTGCATACTTTGCTTTTATAAAGCAAATCATCTCATTGTAATATTGAATTCCTGAATATATCATTTTGCACATTTGCATGCAAAGCTCTGCTTTTTTATGTTTTCTCTTCTATGGAAGGTGTTTAGGTTTGCATGTCTGATCTAGGGTTTCTAACATGGTATGAGAGCCTTGACATGCAGCCCCTTCTCAAATTTTGGAGAAATTCATTGTAGAGTTCGTTCGAGGTTCCTCGAGGATTTTATGCCTTGAGTTCATTTATGCAGCGTCTTGGATCAAATCGGGCCTCACCATTAGATTCAGAGCACTGGAAAAAGTGGTTTGGCTTTCATTTTGCAAATTTTGGTCATGATTCGCCAGATTTGTGAGGTTTTCAAGTTGGGTGTTTTTTTGCAAGCTCTGGAGGTCGCCATTTTTTTGGAGCATTTTGAGCCGAAACGGAGGTCACCATTGCGTTCGTAGCACCAAAAACCCTAAGATTGCCTTTTGTTTCATTGATTTTGGCAAAGTTGGTTCGGAGGGCAAAAATGTTTTGCCAGGGAGGTCGTAAGGCCTCCCCAGCACGTGCTCTGAGGCATGCAAATTGGAAAAAATGAAAAAAAATCAAATTTTGGGATGCGCATCGGCTCCTCCAATGCTGCAAGTTCCCATCGCCACCGCACCACCAGGTAGCCACCCAGGAGTTGCCACCGCCGGTGGCTCCCCCTCCATTTTCCGTTCGCTGCCTTCGGTTTGTTGCGCCAGCCCCCACGGGCTCCTAATGCTCGGCCAAAGGTCACATGGGGGACCGGGAGCTCCGCGCCCGGCCCTCGCCCAACTTCAGCCCCCTTAGCCCCCATACACGGTCATATGGGCGACTAGGGGCTCCGGCCTAGCCCCCTATCCTCCAGCCCTTGGTCACATGTAGGACCAGGGGCCAAAATATTTTTAGCCCCCTGGCTGCCTGCAGGCCTTATAGGCCATTCTGGAGCACTTTCACCAAATCGGGCATAACTTTTGTGCATGGAGTCAATTTTTCGCAAAAAAAATATCATTGGAAAGATGGTTCTGAGCCCGTTTTGTTAGTGCAGGTTATTTTTTCTGATTATGCTCTAGATTTATTTTGCAGGTCCTTGAACTTAGAACTTATATTTTTCACTCCGGAGGGCATATCTTTTGACTCGGTGATCCTTTTTTCGCCATTCTTGCAACATTGGAAAGTTGGTTCAGTCCTCTACACAGATTTGAGGTCTATTTTTATTTTCTATTTATGCATGTTAGGCATTCTCTCCTTTTTCAGTCATTGCGGATTGTAATAAATGAACTGATATAAAGTTTCATCGGGGGGGTTTCTTGCATAATAATCTTCATCATGTTTTGATGACAACTCGCATGGGTTGTAATCTAGTTTCTTAGTTTCTTATTGGCCATATTTTGTCTTAGCTTGACACATACCAGATTAATTTTGGTTCACACTTTAGATTGAGAGCCTATGGTTAGTGATCCATGTCGGATCCATCTCAGTTTGAGGGCCACTAAATTTATGGTTATAGTTCCCAAGTCTGTATGGTACTTTTTCCCATGGAAGAGTTTCAGTCTCAGTTTGGCATTGACATAGAGATTCACGGTTTCCAAATTCTGTTATCATTTCATCTATTGTTGCTGTATGGATTCCAGGGTTGTTCCAGTTTGGTGTTTTCGAGTGTTCCATGGAATCAGGTCTGCTATCACATTATGATGATTCTGATATGGTTTCTTGTAGACAGAAGTATCTTTCCTTGCTTGCCGGATTGTAGTTCCAGTGTTACTCCACAATGTTCTTCCAGTGCTTCTTTGCAGCAGTCATCTCATTGTAGGGGGGGTTGTCCCACTAGGTTTTCCTTCTCTACCTCATTATTGCATTTGTACATGGGTACCTAATCAGGCCTAGTTGCCAAGACCCATTCATGCTTTCTTGCAATCATCTTAGTTTTAGGTGCATGCTTATCTAGTTTCCCTAAGTTTCACTTATGGGGGGGTGTTAGTGTAATTAATATTTAATTACACTTGCATAACTTTACTTAGGTTGAGCTATTTTTAGGTCAACATTAGGGTTTCATACTTTTCTTTTATAAAGCAAATCATCTCATTGTAATATTGAATTCCTGAATATATCATTTTGCACATTCGCATGCAAAGCTCTGCTTTTTTATGTTTTCTCTTCCGTGGAAGATGTTTAGGTTTGCATGTTAGATCTAGGGTTTCTAACAGAAAATGTATCTTTAAATTTTACTCCTTCCACTTTTGAGTAACCCTTACACATAAGTCTTTCCTTATTTATTACCACTTCTCCATTCTCATTCATCTTGTTTCTAAAAACCCACTTAGTTCCAATTTTTTTTTGTCTACCAGTCTAGGAACTAATTCCCAAGTCTAATTTTTCTCAATCTACATAAATTATTCTTCCATTTCCTTCATCCAATGTTCATCTTTGCATTCCTTACTCACTATTTTAGGATCAACTTTTGAAATTAAACAAAAATTTACCTAAACTTCAGCTGCTCTACTTCTTGTCAATACTCCTTTCCTCTTGTCTCCAATGATTTGATATTTAGAATGATTATTTTGCACATAATTAGGAGTCATAGGGGTCTTTTCCAAAGCTTCTTCCTCTTCATTCTACACTTCTTTTTCTTCATGTTTTTCCTCTTCTTCTTCTTTGCAATCAGGTTCATCTGACACATATACATCTACTATAGTTTAATTTTTGGAAATTTTCATCACCCTTAACATTCACACTTTCAACAATATTTCTCAACCTTTTGTTGTAACATCTATAAGATTTTCATTTAGTATAATATCCAAGGAATATACCTTCATTAGACCTTGCATAAAACTTTCCTAAGCATTCTTCATCTCTCATGATATAACATTTTCTTCCAAATACTCTAAAGTACTTGACAGTAGGAATCCTTCTATACCATAATGCATAGCGAGTCTTTGTGTTGTTAAATTTAGCTTGAATTTTGTTAAGTATGTAAAAAAATGTATGAATTTCTTCTCTCCAGTAGACTTTGAGTATGTTTTCTTCTTTCATCTTAGTCCTATCCACTTCTTGAATCATCTAGTTTTTCCTCTCAACCACTCCATTGTGCTAAGGAGTTATAGGGGCATACAAGTGCCTCTTTATTCCATGAACTTCACAAAAAATATGAAACTCATTAGATGTGAATTATCCACCTCTGTCACACCTCAAACATTTTATTTTGATATTCATTTCATTCTCAACCATAGATTTAAATTCTGTGAATCTATATAATGCATCATATTTCTATCTAAGTAGCCCATGTCATTCTAGAGTAATCATTAATCAAAAGAATAAAATACCTGTCACCTTGAAGAATTCTCACCCTTTTAGGACCAAAAATATTTGTATGTATTAATTCTATTATTTTGATAATAGATTGTTCCTTTCCTTTGAAACTAGTCCTCACTTGCTTTCCAAAATGACAATTCCTACAAACAACATTAATAGGCTTTGTAATTCTTGGTATATTTCTCACTACATAAAATAAATTGATTCTCACCAAATGATCAAAATTCATGTGACACATATTTCTATTCCTTAACCAACTACCATTAATATAAGACATAAAAAAATGATTATCAACACCCTTAAGCTAATAGATGTTTCCATCTATCCTTTTACCAGCAACAATCATAGTTCTGGACCTTTTTTTATCTCACATGTTTCATCCTTAAACACAAGATTATATCCTTTGCTACAAATTTTTCCAACACTCATTATTCCTTAAACCCTTAACATAGTAAAAATATTTAGTATTATGCTTGCCATCAAAACTAACCGACCTTATTCCACAAATATTAGCTCCTAAATCATCTCCAGATTTAACTAATCCACCATCATACTTCTCAAGTTTAAAAAAATTACTTTTTTCTCCGGTAATGTTATTGGATCAATCACTTCCAACAAACTATTGATTCTTATATTATTTAACATGAAAAGTAGATACCAAAGTACCTTCAATATTATCCTTCTTATCTAGAACACTTTCCTTCACATAAATTTTAGAGTTAGGAAAACTAGATTATTTTTTTATAGCTAAGAAAAAGCATTCATTATCATCAAAATCTCCACAATAAAATTCATCATTAGAAATACTAACAACTTCTTTGACATACTAAGCTCTTTTAATCATCTTTCCTTTATTCTCATTATTATTGTTCATAGATCTATTTGGACATCTTGAAGCATAATGAACTACATTTCCACAACTAAATAATTTGAAAGGTAGTTTACTTTTGTACTTACTAGAGCCCTTTTTCATCCTTCTTACAAATTTATCTTCCACATCATCAAGATTATCTACATCTGAATATTCAATCTTTTCTAATTTTCTAGCCTTAAAATTAGTCTCCACTTTTGTACCATTTTTTAAACCAAGCTTTCTCATTTGAAATGAAGTTAGTGTACCAGTCAACTGATCTATAGAATAAGTACTAAAATTTGCATCTTCCTCAATAGTAAATAACTTTTCAATATATGTATCAGGAAGATTTATGAGAACTTTATTTACCACCCTATGTTCTTTAACTTGTACACCAAGACCTCTCATAAAACTTACCAGTTCATCAATTATTTTTATGTAGGTTGAAATTGTTTCATCTTCCAATATTCACATAGTCTCAAATTTTTCCTTCAAATTCTACAAATTTTATTGTTTGACCTTGTCATCTCCTTAATAAATAGTTTCAAGCTTATCCCAAACATCTTTAGCAGTCTTAAGATTCATAACTTTAACTAATTCAAAATTTGAAAGACTATTCATCAAAATAAATCTTTCCTTACCATTTATTTCATGTGCCTTGATCTCATCACTTGTACTTGGAACATTCATAGGTACAACATATATATTCTTTATTGATTTTTCATTTTAAAATCCACGATATGCTAGATATCCTTCTATCTTTGTCCTCTAGAATGCATAGTCTATTCTATCAAATCTAGGGCAATCAATTTGCTTCACCATCCTAGATCTACCTCAAGTGGTTAAGCTCTTCTTCAAGGAACCTTTCTTTGATACCAATTGTTGAATGAACAAGAAAAATGAGAGGGGAGAGGGTTGAATTAGTTGTAGAAAATTAAAACATAAAAAGCCTCAACAATAATCAGATCTACATGCATTCATTAAACCCTTATTATGTTAACGTGATTAAACATGAAATGTAGATGAAAAAAATTGAAATAACAACACCATACACAAGAGAAAACTAGATTTACATGGAAAACCAAATGAGGGAAAAACCACAATGAGGAATAGCTCATGATAAATAATTGTAAAACTAGTACAAAGGCTCACAACCAAGGATCACTACCACAGAAAGAAAACAAGAAGATATAAGAGAAATTTTACATAGAGAACAAATTCTCAATGCAACAAGGGATCCACCGCAAATTCTCCAACACTTTCGCAGCCTTGTATGAAATATTTTGGACACCTTTAGCTCACTACCTTTAGGAGTACAATAATTTAAATTTTGCACTCCTCTGCTCAAATTTTCATCACACATCACTTGCATATATCTTGTATCTATATTATATCTCTCTTGCATCTCATAACTATTGGAAAATGGTCAACACTCCCCTTGGGATTCATGACATGGACTAACCACCTCTCGCAGATTTGTTAATTCTAGTGGTTATATTAGGCATTAGCAAGTTTACCTTTTTGTGAAATAGAAACCATGTGGATAAAAATTGGTATGAAAGCTAAAGGTGTCAGGTTCAAATCCCCTCATCTTATGCTAAGGGGGAGATTTTTGGCAAATGGTCATTGCTCCCCTCGAGATTCATGACACGGACTAACTACCTCCAGTGGATCTATTAACTCTAGCAATTCTATTAGGCATTAATAGGTTGACCTTTTGGTGCAAAACAAACCATGGAGCCAACGAAAAAAACATTAATCTTATTTATATCAACCTCAACCTCAAAAAATTTCTCCAAGGTTGGAAACTATCTGTTACACTTAAAAATTCAAATTAGGTTGGCACCTAAATATTCCCACATTGGATAGGAATGAAGGAGACCCATATAAATCATTAATTAAGGCCCAAATAGATCCTAACATACCTCAACACACTTTCAAAAGCCTCACATGTAGTGTTAAAACAAGGTCAACCAATACCCATGCTAAACACCATAAACATTAAGTAAACCCTTCCTTAAATCAATCCAAAACTTTTGAACAAAAAATTAAATTGAACACAATCTAGAATAATTCTTGAACCACCTAAAATCTAACAAAGACTTCATCCAAACTTGCATCATACAAATACTTCAACCTAGAATATTCGGTAAGCCTTATTCGCACACTGACGCATGAAACACACACTACACTATACCAAATCAAGTGAAACCATGAATTCTAAAAGATACAAACATTATAAGAAATTTCCTACATCCACACAACCTAAACACAAACTATGGAGAAATGTGAAGCAAATACATTTCTCCTAGGCTACAAAAACCATCACTAAAAACTTGGTTCACACACTAGTGAAAATATCTCTTTGTACAATAATCCAAAAAAGAAAATTCTAAATATAGGGACCTATAATAACCTTGAACAACATATAAAATCTGTATATGCATAACATCAACACAAAATAAATGTGGAGCACATTCCAAACCACATTTTGAACTCTTGCACAATATTGTTTTCTTTGTATATCAAATTTTCTAAAAAGCACTTGGAAACCAAGTACCAAAGACATCATGTGATCTCATTACTTCATTCATACTCATCTATAGACATTGAAACAAAATGATAGCTCCATGTACTCACAACACTTCCCCAATATATCTATACATGAACAACCTACAACAAACTATTTTTCATATTTTTCATAATTTTCTCAATATCCTCGACATTCTCATCATGAAATAGTCATGCCTAACATAAATTTTACATAAATTATAACACCAACCAATAGAAATCCTATTGAAATCAATGACAACACCTTCATACTTTCAAAATATTGTGTTATGCAAAGAAGAGTATGTATGTGAGATTGTCAAATTAACAAAGCAAAATTGCAATATCTCTTTGTAGTATTCATGACATAAATTTGTCTATAAATTTCTATGTAATCATCTATGGTATGCTTTGGGGTTGGTATTATAGTTTATATGTGGTTGGTGCCTCTTTTTAATTGATTTGCTACTTTGGTTGTGAGGTTTGTTCCTCTCTAATAGGTCGGTACTTATCAATTTGTCTTGAGGATTAGTTTCTCAAGTAGTTTGGTTCCTACAAATCTATTGAAACATTTGGATTTCATTATGAGGCTATATTTGGATAGTAGATCCTATTAGATCTTCTCACTATGATTTTTCCCTTTAGGATTTCACATAAATTAGTGGTTTCTTGTGTTGTTGTTTTCATTTCTATCTCGAATGTTCTTAATGATTCTTGGATGTTAGTTGATGTGTTGATTTAAGTTAAAATTTTAGGATATATTAATTCACACCCTCTTATTATATTTGTGAGTCTGAAAATCATTATCAAAGCTAATTTCCCTTGTGTAGCCTGCTAATTGAAGGTAGATCTTCGATTTCAGCACATGGGAGGTCATGATGGATCACACTCAAACAAGGTAGCATATTTTGATGGTACAAATTATTCCTTCTAGAATATAAGGATGGAAGCATACCTAGCCTTCTTAAGATTTAATGTTTAGAAATATTTTTTGGATGGTTATACTACTCCTATGAATCCCCCAATATATTAGGCTAATAATAGTGTGAGTATAATTATAATTCTAAGAATACTATTTTGAGTATATTTAAAAAAATTAAATTTTTCAAAGTGATGCACTACAAGTCTACTAAGGATATTTGGAAAAAAAATCCAAAAATCTACGAGGTTGATGATAAGGTCAAGCAAGCCAAACTACAAACTCATAGAAGCATGTTTATAAATCTGAAGATGAAAGAAGAGGATAATATTGCTAATTATATGCTTTGAGTGGATGAAACTATTAGTGTTATAAAAGGACTAGGTGAAGAATTTCAAGAATCGGTAATTTTTAAGAAGGTACTCAAATATCTCTCCCCAAGGTATGTTGCAAAAAAAAATTCTATTGAAGAAGCTATAGATTTGAATAATTTTTCTATGTTTGATCTATTTGGATCTCTCATTGCCTATGAAATTAGGAATGTCAGCAATAAAACATCAAAGAGAGAATCTAATTTTAAAGCATTCAAAAGGTGAAGCATTAAAATTATGATCCATGAAATGATCATGAAGATCAAGAAAGTCTCTAGGAAGTATAAAGGTAAGTTAAATTTCAAATGTTTCAGTTGCGGTAAAGTAGGTCATTTTTCCTCTAAGTGTCCTTTTGGAAAAATTATAAGTAATGATCAATACAAAAATAAAAGGAATAAATTTCATAAGAACACGAAGAACCTTTATTCAAAAGAGGACAATAACTCATTTGAGGAAAATGAAAGAAAGAGAATAAATTATATTCATAGCAATGAAAGTTATAGAAGATGAAGAAAATCATGAAAAAGATGGTGAAGACATACTTGATCCCGATGAAGAAGAATTTGAAGTAGATCTAGTGTGATAAACCATCTATGCATTAACTAATCTAAGAGAAGAAAGGAAAGAGAACCAAAGAATGAAGGGAAAACTTGAAGATTCTAAAAATAATAAGCGTTGATCTAAAAATTCATATAGAAGAGGAAAAGAGGATAGAATATGTCTTGTCAAAAAAATTAAAAGAAAAAGGGATGGAATATGAAAGGCTTGAGGTATAAATTGTGTCCTTCAGAAAATATTCTAAAAAGGATAAGTGTTAATTGGATAAAAACATGAAGTATGAAAAGAGAAATAAAATTCTAGATGAGATTCTAAGCTATCAAAGGTCACCTTTCATCAAGACTGGTCTTGGATTTGGTGAAGGTTATAACATAATTACAAATAAATCTGATGATAATGCCTCTACTATTTCAAATGTTGATGAAAATAAGGAGACTAAAGATAAGAATAAGGAAAATGGTTTTATCAAAGTCAATAATCAGATGGTAGGATTCATAGGTCTAGCTCATGCAAGGCCATCCTTCACAACTAGGTCAAATTATTCTCTCTTTTTATTTTCTTACTTGCAATCGTTTTGGTCATAATACAATAGGCTATAGAATATTTCCTATAATAATAAATAACTTTGTGAGAAATAATCAATTTTCTCCTCTAGTTGATTTCAATGTCATATGCTATAAAAATAAAAAATTATACACAAGGAAAAGTTGTGTAGAACTAGCTTCCAAAAGCCTCCTAGAAAGGAAAAGAAATGAATGATAAATGAAGAATGAAAATCAGAAGCATGAAAAATCGATGGTTTCTCAAGTTTCTTTGCATGCTAAAGAAAATCCATGAGTTATTGATAGTGGATGCTCTAGTCACATGACCAAAGATAAAATTAAGTTCATCAAATTTAAGAAGTGTAATGGTGGCTCTATCAAATTTTGTGATAATAGTACTACAAGGATCTATAGAAAAGGATCTCTAAGAATTCATGGAACTTCTAGGACAAATTATGTCTTTTTGTTCAAGGACTAAAACATAATATTTTGAGTGTAATTCAAATGTTTGAAAAGGGATACAATATCACATTCATGCTCAAGGATGTGAAATTAGGAAAAATGGAAAACTTGTTGTAGAAGAAAGTATATCTAAAGGTAGTTTATATAATCTTACTAAAGTTAAAGGAATAAGTTATCCTTTAGGACAATCAAATGAAATTTGGATATGACATAAAATAATTGGACATATCAACTTTGATAACCTTGTGGAGATCTATTCCAAGCATGTTTTGAGAGACATGCCAAAAATTACTAAGCTTGCAAGAATATTTTGTAAAGAATGTCAAATAAGGAAACAAACAAGAGTAATATTTAAGATAGAGGAACAATATACTATACATCGATTGGACTCGATTCATATAGACCTATGTGGACCAAAAAAAACATAAGCCCTACATGGAGAAATCTATTTTGTGTTGTGAATTAAATATTTTATTAGAATTACTTGGGTTCTTTCTTAAGAGAAAAATTTGAAGTCTTTAGTAAATTTCAAATTTTTAAGGCTATGGTTGAAAATGAAATGGGATCAAGTATTGAGTTTCTAAGGTCTAATAGAGGTGTCTAATTTACCTCAAATTAGTTTGAAGACTTCTATGAAGAACATAGAATCAAAAGATAATATTATTCCACTATAACTCCTCAATAAAATGGAGTACTAAAAAGAAAGAATGGAATAGTTCAAGAGATGGCTAGGATAATGATGAATGAAGCCAAATTATCTGATGTATATTGGAAAAGAATCAATTCCTACTACTATATATTGCTGAATATCAAAGATATTGAGAGGGTGGGTGAATCAGTATCTTCTCAACTTTATTGAACAAACACCATCAATTAATTTAATGTATATAACAAAGAAGAGAAAGAAAAAATTATGAAATCACACAACACATAAACACAAGAGTTTACATGGAAAACCCAATGAGGGAAAAACCATAGAGAGGATTAGATCACTATATATAGTTATTCCAACATCGGATACAAAGGAGGCTCACTACCAATTACAAAATATCACTACTTACAAGGACTCACTATCCAAATAGGGAGGCTCGGTGCCTACAAAATATTATAAAACAAAAATGGCTTATAGCCAGAATGTGAACAGATAGGGTTACACCACAAGTGTAGATCCAATTCCTTTGATGCTCAAAGTATTCACATGCCAGTAGAATAATCTTCACCCTTCAAATCTCACACTTTGCACATCCAACTGACATATCATACTTTCATCTACAAACCATCTTGTATATATATTTGATATATCCACATGCATCAATTAGGTCAGCCTAATTGGATGCATTTCATATTTACAAAAAGATAATTGTCAACTTCATACAAATATTCTCCAAAATTAGTTCAACCATGTGGCATGCTATATTATGTCAGTTGGGACCAAAGATAGGTCACTTATATATCCATAATACATGTTAAATAATTAACTAATAATTAGGTCGGCCATGGATAGACCTAATAAAAAAATGTAACACTCTACCAATGCCAACTCGCCATACAATCATATAACCATATAGGAATGCATACATATGTTCTTCCAGTAATTATAAAACTTTTCTTGAAACCTTGAACAATAGCAATCACCAGAGGTGAAATGCAGACCAAAATACTAGACCAAAACACTCGAGGATGTAAACCTATTCTTCATACTAGTTTAGGGTACCAAACCAATCTGATACCATAGACAACATGGTGACTTCAATGATAACATAAAGATGGATCTTCTCCATTCTTCCAATAATCTCCTCCTTTGTCATTGATGGAAACATGTGCCAAAAAAAATGTATACAAAATCTTTCATCTACAGTTTTTCCAAATCTCTCCCCCTTTGACATCAATGGAAAAGGAAAACAAAAAAAAAAAGGATGTAAACATGGTGATATTCAAAATTGCAAAATTATAATGCTTCGAAGAACTTCCAAGATCTTCCAGACAATCAAAATTTTAAAGCTTAAAAACCTTTCAAACATTCAAACTTTCAAAATTCCTTATTTGATCATCAATTCAATTTTTCTTCTCACCTTGTTTAATTTCCCTTTTACTCTTTCTTTTCTCTCCTCCTTTTGTTTCCATAATATAAAAAAACAAAAATTTGAACATTCAAGATTCAAGTAATGACACTCTTCACCTAAAACAACTTCTTATATCATTCTTTGATTACTAGTAATATCTTCTTCTGGGAAAATACAACATAATCTATTCGTGTGCATGTGCTTTCTAGCAAGGCCAACAATGTGAAAGAAGATGACCAATTTTATGAATGAACACTGAATTTTACAATATTTTGCATCATTAAGTATTCTAGAAAGATGGTCTAATCGGACCTCAACAATCTCCTTAACAAGATAGAAGTTTTTCACCATATCTACTCTTTGTATTTGCACAATGATAAGCTCTTCTTGTAACTCACCAACTCCCAGTCTTTGTTTCCCTTCCTTGTCTTCAAAGATATCAAATTTCTTTCCTATTTTTATTTACCTCAGATTCAATTTCTTCAATCTTACTTATAAAATTTTTAACCACAACAAGCCACCAAAGACAATACTTGTAAATATCTGGCCTTTCTTTGATACATTTATTTGTCTCATTGATAAGTTAGGATAACCTATTCTTAGCTTTAGTACATCTCTTTTCAATGATGGATGTAATGCCCCACCACACAACCCTAGAGGAAGTTGAAAATAACTACTTAAATGAACTAATAATTTTTTTCTTTTTCTTTAAGAAGAAATAACATGCAAGTTCACTACCCAATGCCAACAACCTCTAAGGTTACGAGATAGAGGTTATTTTAGAACTCCAACAAAAAATATGAATCTAAATCATGTCATTTATTTACTTAAGAAGTTAAACACATACATTCCATACATGATAAAATTACATCAAAGCATAAGAGATAACTTGCAATTTCATTTATCAATAATTAAACAATAAGATTACAACTCTCATTCCCCAAATGAGGTATGTCCAATAAACATGGTTACAATTACAAATTTCCAACTCAATAACCAATGAGGGGTAATAAATCTCAAGATTAATTGAGATAAATAAGGCATGAAATGAAATTGGATCCCATGAGCTATCCAACTAGAAATCACGTCCACACGATCAAGAAGAAAAAGCAAACAGAGTAAGGGGCATGTTCCACCCAACCAAGTGGAACCCAAAGGCCCACCCGCCATGCTAGGAGATAGTAACAATGATTCCTAGCCAAGACCATCTACCTCTAGACACAGGATAGAACACAATTGAACTGAAAAAAATACAAAATATATCACTTAACACGATGGTTACAATGCTTCCAGAATTACATAATCAATTGCATCACTGATACAAACATACTGTTGACTTAGGAGAAGTGTCATCACAATGTTACATGGGTTATCCTGCTAAGTCTTCCTAGGCCCTGACCCCCATCTCAGGTTACCCTGGTAACCTCTATTGACTTCTAACCCCTCATGTAATCCAATGCAGAATTAGTTATCTTTCGTAGAGATAAGATAACAATCTTTCCATTCCACACCTTCTCATCTCACCCCAAGTCTATACAAGCCCTTGTGTCCATGAGAGAGGAATAATTATCTTATTAAGTGTTTGATACTACAAAATCCTCTAATCAGTTAATTATGTTATCACTGGATTAACTAACTTACAATGAGTTATCCTAGCACCACTTTGTGTGTCGACACTCATTGCAATCCACTCCTCTCAGACAACACGTGGAAAAAATCCACAACCCAAGGGTACACAAGTGTGACCTAAGGATATCAAATCCCTATCCATGACATAAAGTCAACACATCCTCGTTCGTGATAACCGGGTAACAAACTGGATACAGTTAAATGCACTACCCAAGGCAATCCAAAGATTGACTGACATAGTACGACAACCCACATAATTGTAAAATCATCTGGAAGACTTATCATTCTCTATAACTCAATTTTCCCCAAACGATAACAGAAATAGTTCCCAATCAAGACAAGCAAGAAGACAAGAATTAAATCTACTTTGGATTTACTAAATCCATTTTCTCATTAACATTCAACAATTTATCACATTAATAAAACTGAATTAAAATACATCTTTTCTAGACAAGGAAACAATTAAAACTCCATATTTAATTCCCTACTTGCATTTAAATAATAATTAAATATCCAATTAATTCTACAGATCAAAATTCATTGATATAAAATAATTATTGCTTCCACTCTTCCATATAACTGTTTTAAAATAATTCACTTGTCTTAAAATCATATTATTTAAATTAAAACTATGTCTCCTTAAAAAATAAAATTTTAAAATAAAACAATGATTTATCTAAATTTTTCATGTTTTCATTTCCTCAATTTAACTTAAATCATGCCTTCAAGAAAAACATAATTTTAATATATATATATATATCTATTTAATTTCATATATATCTATTTGAATCATTCAAACAAATATATATAATAATATAATATTAATTATTAATACATATTATAAAAACTATAACATATATTAATATATTAATATTATAGTATAATAATAAATATATTATTTTATTTTATTTTTTATTTTTGAAAAAGCAAGTTATAGCCTTGGGCTGTGCTCCAACCCTTAGGGTTGGGCCAAGCTTTTTCCTAGGGCCACGTGCATACGAATGCACCCACAATGTCGGTCATGGAATGGTAGGGCGCCGTCGATGGCAGTGGTGGTTGTGTACATAGTCAGCCACCGTCTTCGATGGCATTAAGCGTAGCGTAGCCACCCACTGACGATGGTGGCGGTGTGAGGTTGTGGGGGTCACACTGGGTGTGACTCCCCCCACACACCTCCCATGGGGGGCACGGTGGGGGTGAGCTTCCAATGCCTCCTTCCCTGATTTTTTAATAATAATTTTATTTTTAAAACAAAAAAAACAAGGGATTTAAAACCCTACGGGTTTTTATCCGCCTTTTTGGTATTTTCCAAAATTTTGCCAACATAACCCTACTATTTTGAAATATATAAAATATGTATATATTTATGTCAGTATATATATATTTATTTACATTTCCACGAACTAAATTTGCAAAAAAAATTGAGAAAACAAAATTGAAATAACCATATACAGCCAAGAATCTCATTTTCTTTTTTTCTTCTTTTTGAATCAATTCATTTCTAAGAAGAGGTTTTTCAAATTTTGAAGCAAGATTAAACATGGGTTTGTTTTGCAAATCATACAGGGTTTCAAATATTCTCCAAATAGCCTAATATAACCTTGAAAATTTTCAAAATGCAAATTAATTTAACAAGAAAGAACTTGGTTCCCAAGCCTAAAAGGTTGCCAATGAAGCTCTGATTCCTTCTTCTTATTCCAGCTCCTCCAAGAATTCCAACTTGTTTCTCCAAAAAAGTCCAAACCAAAACAACAATCCTCTTCCTTCCTTATTATTTTCTTTCAATTTTTCATTTTTTAAACTCATGAAAAAATTTCAATAATAAAGAAATTCCAAAAATATTCATGCAACCACCCTCATAAATTTTTCAAAATGGAATAGGAAATATCTTTCTCTTTCAATTTTTTTGAATTCAAAATTTTCTAAAAATAAATGCAAATTCTTTTTCTTTAATTTTTTAATTTCAACCATATATCCATAACTTGAAAATGAATAACATAACTTATTTCAACATAATCATTTTAATTAATTAATAAAATAATCTAATCCACGATTAAATTATTTATTAATTAAATTAAATTATTTATAAATTGAATCATATTTCTAACATTAAACCAGATAAATTTAATTAACAACTTAGCTACAAAAGCATTTATTTACCTTAATAAAAAGCGATTAAATAATCAAAGAGAAGAAACAATATAAAGCAATTAACCTGACTAAGACCCGATGGCGCACTATGACTAGGGTGATGACTTGGCATAAAAAATCTAGCTACTATCTCCCAATCAAATGTTGTTAGGCAATGGACACTCTCAGAACTGTGAAACTAGGTGGAGTTGATGTCCTATACTTGTCAACCTGCGAACAAAGAGTATATCCACACACATATATATATATGTCATAATTAAAACACACCGTGAAGTGGAAATCATAGAATCATAGGACGCTTGCAAGCGAGTGATGTGATACTGTCCCTTTCACCAATACAATATTACTAACTAACTTATCTAACATATTAGTTTAATCAAAGGCATAAAACATTATTAATTCGAATGTACACTAAGATAATCCAAAACATACCATCATAATAACATTTGAATATAGTATCATCACATCAAAATACATCACTTATTATGATAAAATAGTGATCAAACAATAATCGAGTACCATATACAAAGTACAAACAAAAACTAAGGCATAAGAAAGGGGAACAACACTGTTAACACGACAGAGAAAAAAGGAGAGGTATTACATCCTCCCCCCTAGGGTGAGGCTTACTCCTAGAAGACTATGAAAAAATAGGGATAAATCTCCCTCATTCTAGCTACATCTTCCCAAGTGAATGACATTTCATCCCTAGGATCTGATTGGATCCTAACCTAATCAATATCTCTCCCTTGATGAGCGAGCGTTCTATGCTCCATTACGACCATGGGCTCCAAATCCAACTACATGTCCTCTACCTGTAATGCATTCCAATCAATGAAATGAGAAATGTCTGGATGGTACAGCCGAAGAACTGAAACATGAAAAACATCATGAATGTGTGAGAGATTGGGAGGTAAAGAAAGATAGTAAGTAACTGGACCAATCTTCTCAAGTATCTCAAACGGTCTGACAAAGCAAGGCACCAAATTTGAGCTCTTTCAATAATGGATGGGACTCTTTCATGGAGGCACCTGCAAGAAGACTCTATTGCCTACAACAAACTGATGATCCACTCTATGTGATCTGCATACTTCTTCTACCTATCTTACGCTGCCACCAAGTGCTCTCTAATCCTATCCACCTATTGCTCAATATCCTACAACATCTTAGGACCCAAAACTATTATGTCCTCTAGTCGATCCCAACTCAAGGGAGTGCGACATGGTCTCCCATATAATGCTTAGAATGGAGGCATGCCGATAGAACTTTGGAAACCATTATTATAAGAAAACTCTACCAAATAGAGATAATACTCCCATCATGTTTGCTGGTCCATCACATACATATGCATCATATCCTTGAGGATTTAATTGACCCTCTCAATCTGTCCATCTATCTCTAGGTGATAATCTGAACTGAAGTTCAACTGTGTCCCCATCGCATGATGTAATGAAGTCCAAAGAGTTGAGGTAAACATTCGATCCCTATCAGAAATAATCTGACATAGAATACAATGTAACCTCACTATGTACTCCATGAATGCTCTAGCTATGGACGATAGAGTATAGGAAGAGCGCATAGATGAGAAGTGTGCCACCTTTGTCAACCTATCAACTGTCACCATAATCACATCATGTCGTCTCAAAGAGTTGGGTAAACCAACAATGAAATTGTTGATGGTGTTTTTATGCACTTCACAACACAGGTAATATGTAGGTCCATTGCCTCTCTTGAAAGACAATCTTCCACAATCAAATTGCAGAACACTATCCCAAGGTCTCTCGAATGTCAGGTCATGATGATGCTTGAAATATTTCAGTTGATTTATGTGATTTGCTAGAATCACAAGGTGGCCTTATAGAAGTTAAATTTGTAGGAGAATCAAGTGCAAGAGCACCTAGGACCTGACCTTGAAATGATAACAAAATGGACCTTGAAGGTTCATCAGGTGATTTGAAGATCTTTTCTGTTATATGCAACGAAGAGGTTGCAAAATATATAGAAATAGGTTGCCATGCCATAAGTTTTCCATGTAATGTCATGGTGTCAATAAGGTCTAGGTGATATAATATCTAGGGTTGAATGTTTGATTTAATAATAAAGTCTCCATAAGCATTTCCAATTGTATTTAAAAGTTTGATAGGCTAGTTAAAAGGGATCTTTAAAATCAAGTTGTAAAGGGGTGGTAATTAGGAACAAGATTGGAAAAAATTTCATTTTAGAGTATAACTAAAGGTGGTTAAAGTGGTTTGTCAGTTCTAAGAGGTAGATGGATGTTGAAACATTTAAAATACAATGTAATCCCTCGAGAAAGGAGGATGATTCAGTTTGGAAGAAGATTTTTGATTGTTGGAAATGCTGATATTTGCAATTTTTCTGTTTTTCCTAAACTTTTCTTCATGGTATAAGCCCGTATAGAAATTATATGTCTTGAGACTGTGGTTACCTTTAAATAAATGTTTTTACATTCATCTTCATTTTCTTTGGGGGTCTAGAACCATCATTTTGTGTGTAGGGCAATTAAACTTCAAGAACTACTCTATTTTTTCCTAAACCAAGGGTTTGAGAGGAGTTAAAATAATGATCTAAGCCTTCCACCCACTGTAAATACCCATGACATGGTGGATATGATTAGATAGGCTCATTATAAATTTTAGTACCTTTATTTGTATAGGGAAGATGATTTTCCTGACTTCGGGGTGTTTGTAGGGTGGAAACCATTGGAAGAGTGCATAATTTGATGAGGACAGTCTTGAATATGGTCAAGAAAATATAAGAGTGGTCAATATTATGATTTTAAAAGATTTAGGGGGTCAAAATATTTTTTTTTTATCAATTGGTGTGGCTTGGGATAGGTTGGAACATGCACTTCCAATAAGGGTGTCCTAAAACCCTATGTTTCTAGGCTCATGAGAGGGTTTTGGAGTTGGGGGTCAATTTAAACCCTTAGGGACCTCTGAATTGGAGAATCCTGAGTTTTGAGAACATTCCTAAGACTTTTTTGGGTTACCTTGGTTTGGGGGTGAATTTGAGAGGGGGTTCCTTTGAAGTTTTGGCCTAATTGTGAAGCCAAGAATTGGGTGTGTGTGTTGAAAGTCCTCATTGGTCCAAAAGAGTGACCCTTTATTTTCATGTATGTTGTGTAACCCTGAAAAGGGTATCTTAATCCATATTTCAATTGGCAGGTGTTTTGGAAAGACTAAATGAAAATTGGTCTAAACCAGTTTTGGGGTGCTACAAGGGCAGGGTGATGTGTATGTTGCTAAATGGAGGACCTTGTGGAATTGACAATTGAGATTGTGTAGAAAAATCTATTTTGAAATAGGAAGGAAGGTCACCACCTTACCTCTACATCATGGATGGGGTTCTTTAGATAGGGAATTACTGCACTTTGTTCCAGGTTCAAACAATAGTCTTGAACTCAATTGTTTTGTTGGATTTGGCTTTACAATGTGCAATGAACCTTAGCACGGGTTGTTTCTTAAAAAATTGAAAACATGAAATGGAAGAGGGAAGGTTCCTCAACATGCAACTATCGATGAACAGTGATCATGGAGGTTCCTGTTGTGGACAGTTTCCTCAAAATAGGATTTCACTTAATCAGAATTATCACAATATCATGAAATCTATGCTTTCTTCTGAGGACTACAGATATTCATCATTCATTTGCCATGTAAATGAGAAAAAAGAAATTTTTTAAAGAGAAGCTATTAAATTATGGTCCAAACTAACTTTACATAGTCACCTACCAACAACAAATGACTAAAAGTATGGAGAAGGAAAGCATACACACAACAGAAAAATTCATAACCAAAGACAACATACTAAATCCACCAAAGTTAGCTAAAGGAAACTAGAAAAAAAAAAAACTTAAACTAAAATTTGAAGTTATGGGAGAAGAATCATGAAACATGTGGAGAAATCTAGAATATACCAATAAGTCACTATATTTTCTATTGCAATTTCTGGAGCCTTTACAACAACTCAACTCTCTTAAAATGAGAGGAGAGCCGTATTTATAGTTTCAAAAGAAAAATGAGTGGCCAAGATTAAATTCTATTGTGTGGCCAAGATTCAATTTACACTAGGGTTTCACCTACCCCCAAATATAATACATTTTAAAATATCTTTCATCTTTTCCCTATTTTTTCTTCTAGTGGTAGCATTGTAGCAGTTTTGTCTTTTTGTTGTATGCCCTTTTCTATAGCTACTCTTTTAGAAATTCCTCATCAATGATAGTGTTGCCCTCCTGATTCTTCAAAGCTCCATACTCCATGAAGCTTAGGATCATTGGTTGAGCCTTGTCCACTTTCATGATGTTAGATTGTAGCATCTCGTAACTCCATTCTTGGGAGTTGTTAACGAGATTCTTCCACTCATCATCATACTTGGCTGCGTTACTTCTAAAAAGCTCAGACTGGGTGAAGGCTCGAGCAAAAAAGCTCATGAAATCCACAGTAACCTTTGTTGATATCCCATTTTCCATGTTCTTTAAGAAATGAGGCTTTATTATTTTTGGATTAATTTCAATAGTAGGCAGCTCATACCCCGTTACTAGATTGAGGTACTGAGTGCAATCTCCCCCAACCTCCTTGGCCCATTTGATATCTAGAACCACTCATTCTAGGATCTGCTCCAGCCTTCCATTTCGGTGATCAAAATCTCATTTCCACACATCCACTAACTAGTGGTCATCATCCTTGAGGGCAAGGTCCTTCTCTCACACCTCACTCAAAATTTGCGATGATACCCTCAATCTTCGGGTAGGCAGCTCTGTACTTTTTTGGGAACTCCTCACAGATTTGCCTCATGCCCTAAAGTGTCCTTTGCACCTCCAAGAACTTATTTGTTGTTCAAAAAACCAAGTTGATAACTGTGTTCCCCATGTCTAAGACCTATTAGAACTAATTTTTTTTGGTCTTAGACAAGTTCCAGATTCTTTCCAACTTATTGATTTTCTCTTGAGACAACAACTATGGTGGGGTTGATGATGTGGTGGATAGCTTATCCGGGGATGACAATTGTTAAATGTAGGCTGTCAAATCGACCACCTGTGCTTTAAGTTCTTCCTTTGAAACCTTATCCTACTGGGTAAAATGCACCATCGTGGCTATCGATTCCCAGAGGTGGTCGACCTTCTGCTCCCTAGTGGCCACTCCCAAGTCGATAGTGGAGACGTTATAAGTCACTCCTTGTTCTCCAATCACTGGCATGGCTATTCGTACTAGCCTAGATTGGGAGGCATCCATGGTTAATTTTGATCTGATTTTTGGCCTTTTCTCCTTCTTAGTGCTTATATGTGCTTTGGCCAATATTCCCTCTAGCATCACCTTAGGATCTTTTAGGGTGGGAGTCTTTTTCCTAAGCTGATTCCCTATCCAATCAGGCATTTGTGGCCCCTCCTCGGGTAATTCACATTGATCCTTTCTGCCCTCCACCCCATGTTCAATGGTTTTGACCACAAGGGCCTCCTTCTCCTTGTCAGAGTCTTGTTTGAGCATTAGATTTTTGGTAGGAGACTTGGTGAGAAATTTCTTGTTGGAGGGATCTTCCCTTTCAACATCTTTTTCTTCTTCATCTTGATCACACTCATGTTCCTTGGGCTTATCTTCTTGTTCATCTTCACAAAGGGATGCTTCCTCATCATGCTCTAGGGTTTGATCATTTCTTTCAGCTAGAGACCTGGCGATCTCTGTCTCTGGAGTAGTAGACCCTTCAATCATAGGCTGACCTATAGCCTCTTGGTCCTTTATCTCCTTGAGTTGCTTGTTCCATTCTTCTTCAAGCTCTCGGTCAGCTATTTCTTGGATTTATTATGTGTCTATCTCCTCGCTGCCTTCACTAGAGGATTCATAGGCCACCTCATCAATCTCCTAGTGCTAAAACATTGGGTGCTCATTGTATTCAAACTCTTCATCTTCGAGCCTCTTGGCAGCCTCTAGCTATTGTCGTTCGAGCTCATCTGAGATCTACATTGTTGCCTCCATTCTAGGTGGTTCAGTAGGGAGAGGGAGAGCTAGAGTGTTGGCCATAGTATGGGCTATTGCAGCTTGAACTACTAGATTTGTAAGCATCCCTAAAAGCTTGCGTGGCACATTCTGCATGTATTTTACGAAGGATTCTAGGAGACTAAGGACAAGAATTTCAGTAGTAGAAGGGGATGAAAGGGAAGGAGACATAGAATATGACAAGATTGGTAAGGTCATGATGGAGGATGAATCCACTGATATGACCTACAACAAAGAAGTGGAGGCAAGGAGGACAAAGATGTCCACCATAGGCGAGGAAGAAGCAAATACTGCAAGAAAAGTAGGTGGGACAGTGGTAATAATAGCAGATGGAGACCTTGGTGGGTCAACCTCTTCCTCTTTGCACTCAAGGAGTGGATCTTCATGTATTCTAGGCATTTCCACAACCCCAACTACTTTTCTTTGATATTTGGAAGGCTCACCCTATGTAGCCTTTCAAGCATAAAACTTTGGGTTAGGAAACTGCTCACTAGCTTCCTTTCTATTATTACTTTTGATAGATGGTGGGGATTTGGAGGTTTCCCTAGTTGTAGTAGTAGCCACCCCACCATCAGAGCCACTTGGCTCACTTTGGAGTCCCTTGAATGTTAAGGCAACTCCCTATTGCTTCATTCGAGCCACTTGTTGGTTGAACCAGGCCTTCGTTCAAACCTTCAAGAGATTGGTGAGTATGTCAATGTCATCAACCTCTTGCTCATCCCAATCAATCAAAGACAATGGTATATTGGTGATGATAGTATATCCCATATCAATCACCATGCTCTCATCCTATTCAAGCTGATCCAAAACTAGACACATGTTGACTCTTCACACAAAGAGGGTAGTCATGCGCATATAGTGTCGTAACCATACTTCAAGATCATCTTTGCAGTTGGCCAAAAAATCCTCCACATTGTGGAGGTGGGCATACTCAAATCCCAATGCCTTTCTGATATGGCCATATGGGTCCATTCATGACCGAGCTGTATACTACCTAAAGTGGTACTCAACCAACTCCTTTTATGAATTACCCACACATTAGGAGGTATGAATTTTATACATTCCCTAGCCAAGGCCAATAGGATAAGGTGTCCCTACTAGATGTTTGTTGCTCAAAATATTGTGAATGTGTCACAACTGCCAAGTCAGCTCCAATAGTATTATCTAGTCATTGGGGTACCAGGGCAGTTTGTTCAGCCTTTCTGTGAATCCTTGGGCACACATATTAGTGAACTTAAGGAATTGTATATATAGGAAAGAATAATGCCTGAGGATGGATTTGGCACTATGGGAGACTCTTCTCTTGAAATCTCCTCCAAGCAATAGGATGATGTAGGCAATGAAGGCATCATTTACCCTACAGTAGTCCCTCTTGAAGTTTTTGTATCGAAATTGCGGATATTTTTTATAGGGATTAAGTTACCTCCTTGGCACCTCATTGGGAATTGCAGTCAATCCATGGTAATGTTGCCAATAGAAAAGAAAATATACTAGGTATGATGCCATATAGAATTTTGATGTCTTCTTCACACTGATAAATTGGTTGTGAAAGCAATTGCTAATTATTTCCCCTCAATAAAACATAGCATCACTCCCGCAGAGGCTTTGTTCCATAAAGTACAACATCCACTCTTGAAATAATTTCATAGCAGGAAGGCCCATTACCTTGCACATTATGGTGATGAGGTTGTGGTAATCCTCAAATAAATCACTACAAAAGAGCTCCTGAGGGACTTTTCTAGCACTATCCTGCTTATCCTTCAATTAGTATTGATTAATCAGTTTCTTGCATCTCATAGGATCTTGATCCCACAATGCCTTGAATTCTTCTATAGTTGGATTCTCCATGATTTCAAAGGTGGGGATGTGGAAAGTTGTATTTATCCCGAGAGTTGACATATTTGCATGGATGTTTCCATCTTTTCCCACTATAGTTCTAGTTTTAGGTTGATATGCTTCCCGACATGCCATTACAAGTTCGGGGGCCACCAACATTGGCAAGAAATTTGTAGCCTTGGCAAGTCCGATGCTTCTGATTATCTTTGCATTTTTTATTTGCGGGTCCACCATGACCCTCTATGTAAACTCATCAATATCGACATGCCCAATATTGGTATTTGTGAAGTCTCTCCAAAGAGTGGTGATTCTAGAGTGTGATGGCACCCCCTGGAATTTGAACTTCATTTGATCCTTGTCCTCCTTGGCTCGAGGTGCTTTTGAAATTCCTTTTCCAATTTCCTTGGCGGCACTGGAGGCTTCTGCACCGGATTCCATAAATCCTACATAAAGAGACATGAATTATTAACTTTATCATGGGAAAGAAAACTCAAAAAAATCCCTACACATATAGGTTAGATCCACAATCATCATTAATATTTGATAAATGCCTAACACCTAATAAAAACATTATAAGGAAGCAAAACAAGCAATTTGGGTTCCCAAGGCCAAAATTCCCTTGGAAAAATGTTGTTTGAAAGGGAAAACAAGGCTAGACACTCCCAATCACTTTTTAGGTCTTGGATTTGATCAAACATAGGCCGAGCATGAAAGAAGGCTCAATTTTAGCAAGTGGGTCGAAGTCCATTTTAGATTGGAGGTCATTTGAGCCCTCATTTAGGTGTTTGGGTTTCAGCTACATGAAGGTGGTTTGGAATGGCACAAGGAAGATGAAACTCTGGGTGTCGGGCTCCGAAGTCAAGAAGTTGTCAGGAGACAGCCGTGCAAAACAGTGAAATGTAGGCGGAAATTTGGGGACAAAAGTCCGAAGGGTAATCCCCTAGGATAAATTCATCAGTTAAGATAAGCCCGATGATGAACCAAAGGCCAAGGCCAAGAGGCTAGAAAGATGTTCAAGTTTGGTCATTTGGAATGAAGAAACTGGAACGGAATCCCGAAGATGAAATTATGAGGTCCAGAGTCCGAAGGGTGTTTTGATGTTATGTCTTATGTTTAGCTTTTATGTGGCAAAGGGGTGACTGAGGTCCGAGAGTCGGAAAGATGACCCGAGACAACTGTGCAAAACAATGAAGGTCACACAAAATTTTGGGGGTCAAGGTCTGGTGATAACTTGGACGTTTGGTTTTTCTACAAGTTTTTAAGAGGGGCTTCACACACCCGGGGTCTGAGGGTCGGGAAGACACTTGAGGAATGCCATTTGGAACGGCGAGGGGACAACAAAAACTCGGGAAGGGAATTCCGATGGCCAGGACCCGAGGCAAGTTTTTTTTTTGTTTATAGGTTTATGATGGAATTTGTAGGGTCGGGGTCCTAGGTCCAGAAGGTCGTTTGGAGTTCGCCATTGGGAATGGCGAAACGGTCACAAAATCCCAGAGACAAAAATTTGAAAAAAGGAGTCTGAGGGGTGGTTTGTCGTTAGACCAAAATTTTGGCTAACCTTTTCTTCTGTCGTAGAGAGGTTCAGACCCAAAGGATGTGACCGCCTACTCCAAAGAATAATGGTGGGGAAGTCAATTCCGGCCTCGAATTTGATGGTTTCAATTGTCGATATTCCCACTTCCAACTTGTGGGTTTTCTAGGTTTGGGTACTATCTTACCAAATTTTAGTTCATTTTATCATTTTTACTTGGTTTAAACCATGATTTCAAGGAAAAAAGGACAAGGCATGCGGACGACAAACATACCCAAAAATCCCAAAGAAAACTTCTATTGAATTCGCGAGGAACGACGAAGTAGAGGTTTGAGCATGAAGGAAGAAATTGTTGGGGTGACGCTTTCTTTTTCAATCCCTTTTGTCATGTGAAAATGATAGTTTGAAACTCATTTATATAACCCCAATGTCATTAATACCCAATTAAATGACCGATATAGCGACAGGTGAGGTAGCTGAATTCAAAATTCCTAGATAGCAGTGGGAGGACGAGGGTCTGGTGGCAAGGAAGACGTCAAGCCATGATCATTTCAAAAATCCGTCAAGTGAAATGCAAATAGTGAAGAGAGATCTAGGGTTTGGCTTCTAGAAAGACAAAAGTTGATGACCATTTGGAATGATAAAGTCCAAAGGGAAACCTGGGAAGGGAATTCCAGAAGGTTGGGCCCGAAGAGCCAGAAAGACTTCACACAGTTTTCATTTGGAATGATGAAACCAAAATGGAAATCCGAGAGGGGAAACCTAAGGGTCTGGGCCCAGAAGGAGCCAAGGATGTCAAAAAGGCCAATAGACAGGAAAAACCCAAAAATGGCTTAAGATTTAGCATTTTTTAAGAGGGCCAAATTTGGTCAACTTAAAATATGAATTTTTAGAATATGTTAACATTTTAGGGTGCAAAAATGGGGACGCAAAACAAGGAAAATAAAAAAGGACCTGACAAGAAAAAGAGGGAAGAAAGGGTCCCCATTCTGAATGGGGTATGTGTGCAACATGCATAACAAATGGCAACTCTAATGGGAGAATGCTCCCGAAATTCTAAAGATAAACATTCATTCTGAACCCATGCTCTCTAGTTTCACCTGCCAAAGATGATTTTCAAAGCTGAACTAAGAGCAGGTAAAGGAGAGTGAGATTGAATCATGCCACAAAATAATTGTGGAGGTGTGTGCATGGTGAGTTCATTTAATTTCCTTGGAGATAGCACGAGCAACCATTGATCGGGGGAGATAAGCTACATAGTTCGCCTGACCCCAAAAGTAACCTAGGCCTTGCTCCAATGCCAGTCAGGCATCGATAGCCCCAATAGAGTTATCACTGTTACCCCAAGAACATAGCTCTACTACTAGCCAAGCATCCATAATCCCAATAGAGATATTCGCACACCCATACAGTTGTTATTTTCACTTTGTCTATTCTTTTCATTTGATATTTCTTTTTAGCATTTTTCTCTTTTCTTTTTGTTCAACCATCTAAGAAATGAAGCTTACTATGGGCTTCAAAATCATAGTGGTCACTGGAGTAGACTTTAGATTTGTCACTTATCTAGCCTTCTTAGTAATCACCATACCATTCTTTGGAAATTTAAAAATATGTTTCTGTGTGTTCCATGATAAATGCAAGGAATTCAAGCGGATAGCCCTCCTAGGTTAATTTAGAGTTTGAAAGTTGAAAACCAATGCTTAGGGGATTTCAGAGGTTAGAAATAGGGAATTAAGGCTTATCTAGAGAATAGCACAAGAGCGAGCAGTAGGAAAAACTATTTATCAAGCCGAGGTCAACCACCATAGCAGAATGGGAAGACTCTTCCAAGGTCCAAAAAAAACAGCTAAGAAAATAAGAAAAACCAAAGGACAAAGCAAGAAACCTATTCTAACTTATGTCCAGGTATTTACAAAAAAAACTCTAGAAGAGCTCAAGCCTGGAAGTAATGCTTGAGGCAGTGCCTGTTGATAGGCAACGAGACATCTTCTTCAGTCAAAGTCTGTAAATGAAAGCATTTTCTCCAAGGATTGCAACAATTTTAAAGGGGCCAAACCAAAGCTTGTCTAATTTTTTGTTTCCTGCTTTCTTTTCATGGACTTTGTCTCAATAAAGGACTAGATCAGAAATGTAGAAGGCCTTAATTTTGGCTCGACGGTCGAACCATATTTTGACAACGCCCTGATGTTTGGAAAAAAATTCTATTGCACAATCTTGTACTTCTTCGAGATACAACAACTCAACAAGGCGAGCTTCTTTGCGGTCTCCTCCTTCATAAAAATAACTCATGAACTGAAGGTTAGGGATTTTGAAGTGTATGGGGAAGATGAGCTCCAAGCCATAAATGAGATGATATAGGGAATCTCTGAGGCAATCTTGTGATGGGTGTGGTCTGGCCAAAGGGTGAAATGAAGTTCGGTATGCCAATCCTTGGGATTCCTATCTAGGAATTTCTTGATCACAGTGATCAAGTTCTTGCTGTTCGACTTAGTAAGGCCAATTCCTTGAGGATAGTAATTGGATGAAAATTTAAGGGTGATACCATAGTCAAAGGCCCAACCCATGAATTTTAATGAAGCAATCGTAGGGCCGATATCACATACTAGAGCATAAGGACAACCAAAGTGATTTAAAATAAAACTTTCCAAGAAATTAGTTACTACTTCAGTCTTACATTGCCTACAAGCTATTGCTTTTCTCCACCTAGTACAATAATCAGTAGAGATCATAATGTACCTATGTCTAGTAGATGATGGAGGGCTTACCAGAACAATGAAGTCGAGACCCCATTGTGTGAATGACCTTACCTCCAAAACAGGTTGCAATGGGACAGTAACATTTCTTTCTCGGGTGGCAGTAGTCTGGCAAACGTGGCAAGTTAAGACATGACCATGGGCATCCTTGAAAATGATGGGCCAATAGTATCCAACTCTTAATATTTGATGTGTAGTTGATAAACCAGAACAGTGACCAGTCTCGAACTTATCATGGAATTCTCTGATTACACGATCAACCTCCTCTTTACCAAGGAATCTCAAGTAGATACCTTCATGATTCCTCTTGTACAATATGGAACCTTATAACATGTAGCTGCTTCTTTTCAATCTAAGGAATCACCTTTGGACTCCCTACAGATGGGGCAGACATTTATGATTCAGCAGGTAATACACTATGTTGTCGTACCATTCCCCTCAAGAGACATTCTCCAGCTAGTACTATTACACTGTGAGTTCAAGTCCAACATCAATAACCACCTTCGCCATTGTTTTGGCAAGCACCTATCCTCTCACTAGATTCATCAGCTATATTTTCATATCATACTCTTGTAGCAATGCAATCCACTTTTCCCTTTGCTCTCCTAACTCGTTCTCCATGAGAAATGTCTTCACCACGGAGTTAGGAACTATAGCAAAAACCTTGTTGCACAAGATATAATGCTTGAACTTCTAGACTCCCTTGACATGAACATAGGCTTGTTTTTTGACATTAATATAGCGTAGTTCAACATCCTTTAGAGGGGTGCTCATGAAGGCAATTGGATGTTCACTCCCCTCGTCATCCTTTTGTGTCAAGATACTAGCATAGGAATGATCCGAAGCAAATGAGTAGATGTAGATGGGCTTTAGGTAGTTGAGGTTAACCATCACAGGGGCATCAAAAATTGTCTTCTTGATTTCCCCAAAATCCTTCTTTGCTTCTAGGGTCCACTTGACCCTAGCGTCCAATTTTAACATATCATTGAGTGGTTTGACTATCTTTGTGAAACCTGTGATGAACTTGCAGACAAAGTTGATCTTTCCAAAAAAAAATTAATTCCTTTTTGCTGTCTGGAAACTAGATCTTCATGATTGACTACACACATTCAGGGTCGATAGAAATTCCCCTTTTTGATAGGACATGTCCAAGGAGCTTCCCCTTAGTGACACTGAAGATACACTTATTCGGATTAAGGGAAACCCCCAATTCACGGTACCATTCAAAGACCTTGCATAGGTCAGTGATGTGATTACCTCACTGCTTTGAGACTACTATCAAATCATCCATGTAGATGATTATTCATTTTCTAATCAAGTCCTTGAATGAAATATCTATGGCACAGTAGAAAGTGGATCCAGTATTGATTAGTCTGAATGACATTCCTCTATAAGAAAAAGTTCCCCATTTGGTGGTGAATGCCATCTTGTGTCTATCTTCACACTGTAGCATAACCTGATTGTATCCTGAATATCCATCCAAGAAGGAAATCATCTGGGAGACGTTTACTATCTATAACACCTCATCCAATGAGGGTACGTGATAGTTATCTTTTTTCTGAATCTCGGTTCAGATTACGGAAGTCGATGCACAATCTGATTTCCCCATTTTTATTTCTAATAGGAACCAAATTTTCCATCCATGTGGAGTTTCTAACCAGCAAAATGATCCTGGCTATCAACAACCTTTGTAATTCGTTGTATATTATTTGTTCTAGCAAAGCGTTGATAGGGTGTTTCCACTGCCGAAATGGCTTCACATCTGGTCTAAGCGAGATGGTGTGGGTAATGATTGACGTATCATACGTATTGAGATCATCATAGCTCTAGGTGATAACATCATGATACTTTTGTAGAGCCTCAATTATCCCCTTTCTTTCTTCAGGAGTGCACACCTTTCCAACAAACACATTCTTGGCATTCCTGGCAGTTCCTATATTATAAGTGTCACACTAGCTGCTGATGGTATCCTTCTTACCCTACTAATCTTGATCTCTAATCTGATCAAGGTCAAATATTTTTTCTAACTGGACCATTCCCCTAGGGATGGTATTGGTCTTTAGTTTAATGATCCCTTCTATATCTAGGTCTTCCTCTTGAGGTTCAACCTCATCAATTATTTGCGTAGCAAACACATCCGAACTGGTGATAAAATCTAGAATGTGTTTGCCATCATTGAATACCTAGAAATTGGCTACGTTATCTGACACTGATGGGACGGAGGTGAGCTCCACCATGATTTTTCTAAGGCTAGATAGGGATAGTGGTTGTAGCATGCTTTCTTCCTGTGCCAAGGTATTGGCAGTATGATTCTGAGTGCTTGGGATCAATTTAATTTTGAATGCATCCAACCCTTCTAGTAGATCCCATACGTGGTTCTTGTAGTTGGTAAGTCTTCAATCATAGCAAGAATAAAGCTTCTTGATTTTATTTATGACCAACTCTAAATCTCCATACACTTGGAGCATTTTGACACCCTTTCTCAATGCCATTAAGAGGCCCAAGACTAAAGCCTCATATTTTTTTACGTTATTAGTACAATAAAAATGAAGTCTATGAGAAGAAAAATATGACTTACCCTTGGGGTTGATCAATTAAAAACCCACCCCAGCTCTGTGCTTGTATTTATATCCATCAAAGCATAATCTCCAAAATCCAGGAGAATCTTTGAACGTAGAACCAATAGATCCAATTTTCACCTTTGGTGGGGCCTTCATTTCTGTAACTGTCTGGGGAGGTGTAGGGATGGAACATGTTTTTTCGAGAGTTTCTGACCCAACTTTCTCCTTCGGTGTGACTTATTTTTTAATGTGTTCAATTATTGTTTGACACAAACAACATTCAAACTTTGAGTGGGAAGCATTATGTACTCTACATCAATTAGGGAGCAAGAGTTCCTAAAAGTTCATTTGGGCCACCAGACAAAGCTGGTCTTGTACACATTTTTCCATGAAATCTTGGAAACTGCCTAGAAATCCATGACTTTCATCCTCTTCTATCTCTTCATCATCATATTCTAGCAACACTTTAGTGCTCTAAGAGGCATTAACTAAGTTAGCAGGTGGGCTGCATAGTATGATAAAAACATCACTTGTTCCTGTATCTTCAAGGCATTCCTGCTCGTTTTGATATGATACTGGGGAATAATTCCCCAAATCCATTTCAGCATACAACACCTCATTCATGTTGTTGTACTCAGTGATCACGAATCTCATTCATGGTTGTCGATCAATTTGAATCTGATTCGACATTTCTTTCCATGGAAGCCACATGTGTGAGTAATCAGTCAGAGCATATCTATTCAATGCCCTCGTGAAATCCCTTCCTAGGATTACACCATACATATCTAGGATATCATCCACTTGAATGTCTATGGTCTATTGGATCTAGGGATCAGTAGTAACCTACATAGGTATTTTGTTAATTTTCCCCACTATATTGATCTCAGTTTTATCAAGTTGTGTCACCTTTTTCCGAGAGGGATTTGGCATTATTCCAAGTGCCTTGCACATGCTCAAGGGCATGACGTTGGTCGATGCACCTGAATCTAGCAGATAGTTGTGGAGGTTCTTCCTGAACATGTAGATGGTGGTCAAAAAGGGAGGAGTTTTGAATTTCCCTTAAAAAAATCCCCCGGAAATGTCTACTTGGGTGACTTGGCCCTTGTTTTTCTCATTGCCCTTGCTTTGGGTTGGTAGGTGATTAGTTACTCTGTGGTCTACTTATTTTCTTCTTGACCTGCTAGCAGATCAGCCTTACTATTGAATATCTACCTAATGATTGACTCACTTTGTTGATCATCGAAGGAGACCCTCTTTGTTGGAGTTTCTTGAGCTGACCCCTGTGATGCAGTCTCATTTATCATTCTGAAAAAGGCATTCCTGACTGCAGGAACCTTTAGAAGTTCGAATGCGGACATGCTTAGCTTTACCTTTTTGAATTCCTCAACAATATACTCCCCCATCTACTCAACTTGTTGATCACAAGAATAATTTTGGAAGGAGTGGGTGGCTTGGCTTTGGCTATTTCTCTGTTGTTTATTCCTGCTGAGATATTGTGTGGGTGTATGGGGAAAACCCAAATTATTGCTTGCATTTAGATCGGGAGGGATGCTGAAATTATTCAATGAGGTGGAGGTTGTAAAATGGCCTCCAAAATGACCACCGACCTATCTATTTCTAAGGTTGTATGGGGTAGTCCATTGGTGAAACATTTGGACTTTGTCTTCCCTAGGCTCTTCTTCATCATCTTTAGGACCATTATCTATTGAATCAAAAAGATGAGCCAAAGGACCTTCAAAACTTACCTCTTTCTCTTTATCATAGTTGTTCGAATTGAAACCCTCTTGCTTTGGCGCATTGCATTCAACCTTTGGGAAAGGAGCTTGGTTCACCACCAGCACTGAGGAGTCATATGGGTCAGATGGGACAATGTCTCTACACCCTGAACTGTCCACTACATTTTGAACTTCAACTTGAAAAATCTCAACAGTTGTTTGGAATTCTAGACAATCCAACTCAGAGTGGCGACTTATTTTGTGTATGCGACACCATCCATATTGAGAAACCTCTGCCAAGTAAACTCCACTTCCACGGTTCTCATTATTGTTGGGATGATCGAGGGGTGTGGGAATGCCCCCGTTGTTGGGTCTTGTGTTCCATGTTCATTTTTTCCTTTGGAAGGGCCTTTTATCAAAGTTTTGACCCGAATTTTGATTTATGTCATAATTCTATCTAGATGATTTGCTAGCATCCCGATTGTTCCAATTTTCACGATGATCTCATTTATCACAATTAAGGTTAGCCTAGATGTTATTTTGTGACACTTGCAACTAGTTATTCTAATTTCTTAAGTGTGTCATATTTGTGGACATCTTCATCATTTATGTAAGCTCATCAATCTTGTCCTTCTCGACATTGTTCAATTGTGGTGTGACATTCTGTAGGAGCACAGGTTGTGCAACTGGCTGATTCTAATGAGTGGGTGGGAATTCAACTACCTGGAGGTACGTCAACACCTAGGATGGTTGAGGATGGGAATGGTAATGAGGTACCAGATGCACTTGATTTATTGGTTGCCTAGGGTGCGGAACCATAGGTAGTTGTGGTACTAGATTCAATAGGGATGTTTGATGTTGCAAGGCTTAAGTAAGCCCCTGAATTTATGTTGGATGCACGATTTTCCCAAGAGAAGGCAACATACCAAAAATGTTCTACCCCAAATCTTTGTTGGAAATAATGGTCTGAATGTATGCATCGACCAACCTGGTGGGTGGTGGTCACATTCTCTTTACCAAAGCTGAAGTGAGGTTATCCAATTCTACATAGTAAATAGGTAACATGACAACATCATTGAAAATCTATGGGGCTTACAACTGAGTGTATGCTCCATGGAGGTGATCATTGAAAAAACTGATCAGTTCATTAATCTCCCTTTGAGCTGACATGAAGTGTCGGTATGAGTCTGTAGGGCTAACTGAAGTCTTGAAATTCTATAGAAAAGCATTCTTCAGAAGGTCCCATGTGTTGATAGTTTTGTTTGGAAAATTGACATACCAATAGAAGGCCTCCTCCCCTAAGGATTAGGGAAAGACCCTACAAGCCACATATTCATATATGATCTGCATAGTCTTTAGGGAAATCTCAAAAATCTTGACATGCTCCTCGACTATCCTTTGTGGATCCTGGGAGTTGATCTTCGTGCAAAAATTCTTGGGGTTCTTTGGCATATCATGATAGAGGTTGAAGGCCAAAGGAGATGGGTTATTGCCCAGCCATGCCATTGGAGGGGTTGGTGGAGCTAGCTGGGCCAGATTGGCTTGTAACTACAAAGGGGTAACAACAATGGATAGGACAATAATAGGGTTGGAGACTATGTTTGGATGAAAGGCAGTGCTCAACTCAGATGGAGTGGCAACCTAGAAGGTTGTTTGGATTAGGTGAGTGGAAGGTGGTACTGCCAATGATGATGGAGAAGATGAAGGTGAAAGAGTAGTGAGATGGTTGGGTGAATTGGTTGTGAATGGTTCCCTTTGTTTAGCTCTTTTAGATCAGATAGGGGGATGTAATTCCTAGAATTCTCCCTTGTTCGGTGTAGATCTCAAGACTCGATGAAATCTATCAGTGGAGAATGACCCAATTTGATATAGATTTATCTCCAAAAATACCTCCCACTAGCGCTAGTTCTGTTGATGATGTTTTTATGCAGTTCACAATATACATAATACGTAGGTGCATTACCTCTCTTGAAAGACAATCTTCCATAATCAAATTGCATAACACTATCCCAAGGTCTCTTGGATGTCAGGTCATGATGATGCTTGGAATACTTTAGTTGATTTATGTGATTTTATGGAATCACAAGGAAACCTTACATAAGTTAAAGCTGTAGTTGAATCAGTTTTTTGGATGGGGTTCTTTAGATAGGGAATTATTGCACTTTGCTACAGGTTTAAATAACAGTCTTGAACTCCATTGTTTTGTTGGATTTGGCTTTACAATTTGCAATGAATCTTAGCATAGGTTGTTTCTTAAAAAAAGGAAAAAAGGATAGGGAAGAGGGAAGGTTCCTAGACCTACAACTACCGATGAACAATGATCATGGAGGTTGCTACTATGGACAATTTACTTAAAATAGGATTTCACTTAATCAGAATTATCACAATATCATGAAATATATGCTATCTTCTGAGGACTGCAGATATTCATCATTTATTCACCATGTAAATTTGAACAAAGACAAAAGTTAAAGAGAAACTATGAAATTACAGTCTAGACTAACTTTACACAATCACCTACTAGCAACAAATGACTAAAAGTATGGACAAGGAAAGCATACACACAACAAAAATGTTCATAACCAAATACAACATACTAAATCCACCAAAGTCGGCTAAAGGAAACTAGAACAAAAAAATAAATTAAACTAAAATTTTAATTTATGGGACAAGAATCATGAAACATGTGGAGAAATCCAAATTACACCATTAAGTCATTGTATTTTCTATTGCAATTTTTGGAGCATGCCTTTACAACAACTCAACTCTCTTAAAATGAGAGGAGGAGATCCCTATTTATAGTTTCAAAAGAAAAATGAGTGGCCAAGATTCAATTCTATCGTATGGCCAAGATTCACTTTACACTAGGGTTTCACCTACCCCCAAATATATTACATTTTAAAACATCTTTCATCTTTTCCATTTTTTGTTTTCTAGTGGCAACACTGTAGCAATTTTGTCTTTTTGTTGTTTGCCCTTTCCTGTAGCTACTCTTTTAGAAATTCCTCATCAATGACAGGGTTTCCCTCCTACTTCTTCAAAGCTACATACTACATGAAGCTCAGGATCATTGGTTGAAGCTTTTCCACTTCCATGATGTCAAATCATAGCACCTGGTAACTCCATTCTTGGGAGTTGTTAACGAGATTCTTCCAGTCATCGTCATATTTTGCAGCATTACTTCTGAAAATCTCAGACTAGATGAAGGCTTAAACAACAAAGCTCATGAAATCCGTGGCAACCTCAGCTAACATCCCTTTTCCATATTCTTTACGAAATGAAGCTTTATGCTTTCTGTATTAATTTCAATAGTAGGAAGCTCCTACCCCATTACCAGCTTGAGGTATCAAGCACAATCTCCCCTGGCCTCCTTGGCCCATTTGATATCTAGAACCACTCAATCTAGGATCTGCTCTAGCCTTCCCTTTTGATGAAAAAAATATTATTTTGACACATCCACTAACTAGTGGTCATCATCCTTGAGGGCAAGGTCCTTCTCCCACACCTCACTCGGCAATGCGAGGATAGCCTCGATCTTCGGGTAGGCGGCTCTATAATTTTTTGGGAACTCCTCACAGATTTGCCTCATCCCCTCAAAAGTCCTCTACACCTCTAAGAACTTATTTGTTGTTCAAACAACCAAGTTGATGCCCATGTTCCCCATGTCTAAGAACTGTCGAAAATATTTTTTTGTGGTCTTATCTAAGTTCCTAGTTCTTTCCAACTTATTGATTTTCTCTTGGGACAACAACTATAGTGGGGTCGATGACGTGGTGGGTAGCTCATCTAGGGATGACCATTGTTAAATGTAGGTCGTCAGATTGACCACCTATGCTTTAAGTTATTCCTTTAAAACCTTATCCTTCTAGATAAGATGCATCACCATGGCTACTGATTCCTAGAGGTGGTTGAACTTCTACTCCCAAGTCAATAGTGGAGATGTTATAAGTCAATCCTTGTTCTCCAATCACCGACATGGCTATTTATACTACCCTAGATCTAGAGGCATCCATGGTTACTTTTGATCTGATTTTTGGCCTTTTCTCCTTCTTAGTGCTTATTTGTGCTCTGGCCAATATTGCCTCTAGCCTCGCCTTGGGATCTTTTAGGGTGAGAGTATTTTTCCTAAGATGATTCCAAAGTGATTCAAGCATTTGGGGGCCCTCCTCAGGTGATTCACATTGATCCTTCCTACCCTCCACCCCAAGTTCAATGGTTTTGATAACAAGGGCCTCCTTCTCAACCCTTGCATCCTCCTTCTCCTTGTTAGAGTCTTGTTTGAGCATTACACTTTTGGTAGGAGACTTGGTGAGAAATTTCTTGTTTTAAGGGATCTTCCCTTTCAACATCTTTTTCTTCTTTGTCTTGATCATAATCATGTTCCCCAGGTTATCTTCTTGTTCATCTTCATGGAGGGATGCTTCCTCATCATGCTCCAAGGTTTTATCATGTCTTTCAGCTAGAGACCTATTGGTCTCAATCTCCGAATCAGCAAACCCTTCAATCATAGGCTGACCTACAGCCTCTTGGTCCTCGATCTCCTTGAGTTTCTTGTTCTATTCTTCTTCAAGCTCTGGGTTAGCTATTTCTTGGATTAATTCCATGTCTAGCTCCTCATTGCCTCCACTTGAGGATTCATAGGCTACCTCCTTGATCTCCTAGTTCTCAAACATTGGGTGCTCATGGTATTCAAACTCTTCATCTTTGGGCCTCTTGCTAGCCTCAAGCTGTTGTCAATCGAGCTCATCCGAGATCTGAATTTTTGCCTCCATTTTAGGTGGTTTGGTAGGGGGAGGGAGAGTTGGAGCATTGGCCATAGCCTGGGCTATTTCGGTTTGCACTACTAGATTTGTAAGCATCCCCAAAATCTCGGATGACATGTTTTGCATGTATTTTATGAAGGATTCTAGGAGGCTAAGGAAAGGGATTGTAGCAGTAGAAGTGGATGGAAGGGAAGGAGAAAAAGAAGATGATGAGATTGGTGAGGTCATGGTAGAGGACAAATCCACTGATATGACCTGCACGATCGAAGAAGTGGAGGCAAGGTGGACAAAGATGTCCACCGTAGGCGGGGAGGAAGTAGATACTGCAAGCAAAGTAGGTAAGATAGTGGTAATAGTAGCAGATGGAGACCTTGGTTGGTCAAACTCTTCCTCTCTACCCTTGAGGAGTGGATCTTCTAGTATTATAGGCATTTCCACAACCTTGACTACTTTTCTTTTCTTTTTGGAAGGCTCACCCTTCGAAGCCTTTCGAGCATAAACCTTTGATTTAGGCAACTGCTCACTAGCTTCCTTTCTCTTCTTAGTTTTGATAGATGGTGGGGATTTGGAGGTTTCCCTAGTTGTAGCAACAACCACCCTACCATTAGAGCCACTTGTCTCACTTTCGAGTCCCTTGAATTTTAAGGTGACTCCCTGTTGCTTCATTCAGACCACTTGCTGGTTGATATAGGCCTTCATTCGAACGTCCATGGTCTTGATGATTATGTTGAGGTCATCAATCTCTTGCTCATCCCAATCAATCAAAGGAAATGGCATATTGGTGATGGTATTATATCTCGTATCGATCACCATGCTCTCATCCTCTTCAAGCTGATCTCGAACTAGACACAAGTTGCCTCTTCGCACGTAGACAGAAGTCATGCGCATATAGTGTCATAACCATACTTCAAGATCATCTTTGCAGTTGGCTAAGAAATCCTCAACATTGTGGAGGTGGGAATACTCAGATCCTAGTGCCTTTCTGATATGACCATATGGGTCCATTCACAGCTGAGCTGTAAACTACGTAAAGTGGTACTACACCATCTCCTTTTCTGAATTACTTGCACATTGGGAGGTATGAATTTTGTACATTCCTTGGCCAAGGCCAATAGGATAAGGTGTCTCTGCTAGATGGTTTCTACTCAGAATATTTTGAATGTGTCATAGCTACCAACTCAGCTCCAATAGTATGATTCGGTCATTGGAGTATTGGGGCAACTTGTTTAGCTTTTCGTGCATCCTTGGGAGTGCATGTAAGTGAACTTAGGGAATTGTATATAAAGGAAGGTGTAATGCTTGAGGAGGGCTCTGAAACTATGGGAGACTCTTCTCCCAAAAAATCCTCCAAGCAATCGAAAGATGTAGACCATGAAGGCATCATTTACCCTACAGTGGTCCCTCTTGAAGTTTATGTATTACAATTGCGGATATTTGTCATAGGGCTTAAGTTCCCTTCTTGGCGCCTCATTGGGAATTGCAGTCAATCCATGGTAATGTCATCGATCGAAAAGCGAATATACTAGGTATTATTTCATATAGAATTTTTATGTCTTCTTCACACTGATAAATTGCTAATTATTTCCCCCCAATAAAAGGCAGCATCACTCCTATGGGGGATTTGTTCCACAAAGTACAAAATCACTCTTGAAAGAAGGCCACAGTAGGAAGGCCCATTACCCTTCACAGTAGGGTGATGAGGTAATGGCAATCCTTGAAGAAATCACTATGAAAGAGCTTCTGAGGGACTTTTCCAGCACTGGCCTACTTATCCTTCAACCAACTCTGATTAATCAATTTCTTGCATCTCATAGAATCTTGATCCCATAATGCCTTGCATTATTCTATAGTTGGAGTCTCCATGCTTTCAAAGGCTGGGATATGGAAAGTTGTAGTTATTGCTAGAGGGGAGATATCAGCTAGGATTTTTCCATCTCTGTCCACTATAGTTCTGGTTTTAGGTTGATATGCTTCCTGACATTCCATTACCAGTTTAGCGGCCACCAATGTTGGTGGGAAATCTATAGCCTTAGAAAGTTCGCTGCTTTTGATTAGCTTTGCATTTTCTATTTTCAGGTCCACTCTGACCCTCTGTGTAAACTCATCCATATCAACATTCCTGATATTGGTATCTGTGATGTCTCTCCAAAGGGTGGTGATTCTATACTGTAATGGCATGCCCTAGAATTTGAACTTCATTTGATCCTTTTCCTCCTTGCCTCAAGGTTCTTTGGTAGTTACTTTTCCTTTTTCCTCGGCGGCACCAGACACTTCTGCACCAGATTCCATAAGTCCTAGATGAAGAGATGTGAATTAGTAACTTTATCATGGAAAAGCAGCCTAAGAAAAATCCTTGCACATCAAGGTTAAATCCACAATCATCATTCATATTTTATAAATTCCATTTTGCACGGTTGTCCCATGACAAGTTCCTGAACTCTGGAGCCCAACCTTACCAAATTTTAGTTCATTTTATCATTTTTACTTGGTTTAAACCATGATTTTGAGGAAAAAAGGACAAGGCATGTAGATGGCGAACATACCCAGAAATCTCAAAGATAACTTCTATTGAATATGCAAGGAATGATGAAGCAGAGGTTCAGGTGCAGAGATTGTTGGGTGACACTATCTTTTTCAATCACTTTTGTCATGTGAAAATGATAGTTTGAAACTTGTTTATATAACCCCAACATCATTAATACCTAATTAAATTCCCGATAGGTAGTTGAATTTAAAATTACCAGAAAGTGGCGAGAGGACCGGAGTTTGGTGGTCGAGAAGACATCAACCCATGGTCATTTCAAAAATATATCAAGTGAAATAAAAATGGCAACGGGAGATCTGGGGTCCAACGTCTAGAAAGACGAAAGCTGATGGTCATTTGGAACGAAAAAGTCCAAAGGGAAACTTGAGAAGGGAATTCTAAAAAGTTGGTCTTGAAGGGCCAGAAAGACTTCACACAACTGCCATTTTGAATCGTGGAATTGGAATGGAAATTTCAGAGGGGAAAACCAAGGGTTCGGGCATTGGCAGAGCCACGAACGTCAGAAAGGCCGATAGACAAGAAAAAACCGAAATGGCTTAAGATTTAGCATTTTTCAAGGGGGCCAAATTTGGTCAACTTAAAATGTGACTTTTCAAAATATGTTGAGCTTTTAGGGTGCAAAAATGTGCACAAAAAACAAGGGAAAGAAAAAAGGACCCAATAAGAAAAAGAGGGAAGAGAGGGTCCCCATTCTGAATAGGGAATGTGTGCAACATGCATAAAAAAAATCAAATGAGATTATATCCCACTTCCGCTTTGGTACTAAATATGGTTACAAAAGCCCTGCTAGATGCTCGTGTTCATCCTTAACTCGTTGACACTCTAGACATCACGACACATAATCTACGATATCTCGCTTCATCCCTGGCCTTAAATACTATTGACACAAATCTGCATACATCTTCTTCACCCCAGGATGGGCTGAATAAGGTGCATGATGTGCCTTAGTCATGACTAATTTGAGAAGATCATCTAACGAAGGGATGTATATTTGTCTCATGTGTCTCAATATCTCATTTTTTTCTAGAGAATATCCTGAATGTCTGCCCTCAAGAGGCCTGCTTGCTTGTATCTCTATCCTAATCTCCTGATACCAAGTATCCACATGAAGGGCAAAAATAATCTGACTCCACAAATCCACACCAAGATTCAACTCAAATATATCATGTCTCTATCTACTAATTGCATCCGATATGAAATTATCCTTTCCCTGAATATACTTCACCTCGAAGTCATATTCACATAGAAACTCCATCTAACACCTCTTCCTAGCATTAAGGTTGGGTTGCATGAAAATATACTGAGGACTTATGTGATCACTATGCAACTCAAACCTATGGCCAAGAAGGAAATGCCTCCATCTCATCAATGCATGAACAATTGTTGCTAACTCAAGATCATGTGTGGGCTAGTTCAACTCATGATCCTTGAGTATTCATGACTCATATGCAATGACTCAACCTTCCTGCATCAATACTGCACCTAAACCCTCCAAGGATGCATTGGTACAAACTACAAAGTCCCCAGTCAGATCCAGTATCATAAGTATTGGTGCACTTGTGAGATTATTCTTAGGATTCTAAAACGTTTCCTCACACTTCTCTAACCACTCAAACCTCTTCCCTTTCCTCTCAAGTGTAGTGATAGGATACCCTATCCTCAAAAATCCTTGCACAAAATGCCTGTAAAAACCCGCTAGCCCCATAAAGCGATGTATCTCTGCCACATTCATGGGCATAGGCCAATCTGAGATCGCTTGGATCTTTGCAAGATCCACTGAAATACCTTCCCCTGAGATAACATGCCCAAGGTATAGGACCTTATTCTTGAAGAAATCACACTTCGAGAAGTTATCAAACAACTGATTATCTCATAAGCACTGCAATACCTATCATAGATGTTCCTCATGCTCTTCCACTGTCCTAGAGTATATAAAATTTTTATCAAGGAACACAAGAAAAAAGTTGTCTAGGTACGTACAAAATATACTATTCATTAGACTCATGAACATAGAGGGTGCATTCACCAACTCAAATGGTACTACTATGAACTCATAGTGACCATACCGCATTCAAAACGTTGTCTTATGGATGTCTGAATTGACGATCTGATGCTGATGATATCCTGACTTAAGATCAATCTTTGAAAAGATGGTGGAACCCTTGATCTGATGAAATAGATAATCAATCCTAGGAAGCGGATATCAATTCCTGATGGTCACTTTGTTTAACTATTGGTAATCAATACATAACCAAAGTGAACCATCCTTCTTCTTCATGAAGATAATTGGTGCTCCCCATGGTGAAACACTAGGGCGAATGAAACCCTTCCCTAAAAACTCCTCAAGATGCAAGTGAAGCTCTTTTAGCTCCTGGGTGGTCATATGATAAGGAGCTTGAGAAACGGGTTTTGATCTAGGTACAAGGTCAATCTTGGGGTCTATGTCCCTCTGAGGTGGCATCCCTGGAATCATGTCTAGAAAGACATCGAAATACTCCTGGAGAATGGGGTGACTATCAAGAGAACCTTTCTCTTCTCCACCTCCTAGATCCAAATCATCCACTGTAACAACAAATAATTGCCAACCCTGACGCACACACCTTCTCAACTGCATATCTGAGATGAACCTCAAAGAAATCAGCCTTTGGACTCCCACTATATCTACCTCTCTGCTAGATGCCTTAATGCATCGAATCAACTTACGTTGACAATCTATGACTGCACTATGTGCCTCCAACCAATCCATACCTATGACAATGTCATAAGAACCTAGAGAAATAACTCAAAGGTCCAACATAGTATGGAGAGGTCCAACCTCTAATCTACACTCTAGAACAAGGAAATGCAATGCGACTTTTGCACCCAAGGCTAACTCTACCTGCCACCTATTGACTTCCCTTACTCCACCCAATCTACATCATGCAACAACGGAAGAAGAAATGGAGTCTGATGCTCAAGAATCAAATAATATGGTAATTGGGTTACCCATCAACATACCATATGTATTGATGATAGCACCCTTATGCTCTGCCTAGTAGTTATCAACCGCTGCAAAAAACTGATACCCTTTTCTTGCATCACTAGCTATTACCTCAGATGTCGTTGGTCCCTAAGAAAAACTAGATGTTCCCCTATTGGGACACATTCTAGATATGTGACCCTATTGGCCACATGGAAAACACCTCATACCTCTGCCATGGCCTCTACCTCCAGATGGTTCGCTAGACTGTTGCACACTACCCTTGAAGGTAGACTATGAACTCTATGATGGTTGATCAAAGCTGAAGCATTTCATAAACCTCCATTTTTTGTTCCCTGCCTTTGCTAGAAACCTTTACATTTCCCTTGCGATACTTGCTCTTGCTGACAACTTTGAGATGGCCCTTGCTAAGATCTAGGAGGTACAACTCCTTGAGGCTGACCTCCGCAAGCACTAGACCCTATTGTTGAACTCATTCTAATCTCTACACCCATGTGACCTCCTAGTGCCATGGTCAAATTCCCCTCAACAAGACATTCTTTCTCCACTGCTACCTCCATGGTTTTGGGTTCGAAAACCCTCACACCCCCACTAAGACGAGAATTTAAGCCCCTGAAAAAATGGTGCACCAACATACTCTCATCGTCACCTATCCCTGCAAAATTATTGAGCTCATAAAAGCGTCACTCATATTTCTCAACAGATAAGTCCATCTAGTGCAAAGCATGAAACTCATCACCTGAACACTGATGCCAATGCTCAGATAGGAAATGAGCTATGAATCTCTCTAGGAAGATCTCCCAAGATACTAAGTGAATATCAATATGGAGCTTTTTCTCCTCAAGTCTCCACCATGTGGATCCAAACCATCTCAGATACATAATAGTGGATCATTCTTTGGTATTTCTACTGAAAGGATGCATAGAAAATCACCTATCCAAGTCTATCAACCAAGTCTCAGCCTCTATCCTAGTGCCTGATCCATCAAACAAGGGTGGATGTGCCCTGATATTTTCTCTCATGTGAGCCTCTGAATGAGATGGGACTTCCCTCACAAATGGATTAACTTGAACCTCAACCAACCTCTGACTGAGGAGTGCCAAAGCCTCCTCAATCCCTGGTGGATCCTTCTGACGATCACTAACCCCTGGTGCATTCTGAGATGCCTAATGTTCTTCCTAGTCTAGAATAAGAGGAACAAGAGGAGGATATTCATGCTGACTCCCACAATAACTGCCTATATGGCCATGTCCACGCCCTCTACCTCTTCCGCGTCTAGGAGGCATAATCCTGCACAGACACATCAAGGTGTTAGGCAAGGTACACAACTTAAAATCCTAAATAACTAAAATATTAATGGGTCCATCATAATCACAGAGTACCCATTTTTTAAACCTAGGCTCTGATACCATGTGTAACACCCTACCACGCAACCTTAGAGGAAGTTACAAATAACTACTTAAACAGACTAATGATTTTTATTTTTTTGTTTAAGAAGAAATAACATGCAAGTTCACTACCCAATGCCAACAACCTCTAAGGTTACAAGACAAAGGTTATTTAGAACCTCAATAAAAAACATGAATATAAACCATGTCATTTATTTACTTAAGAAGTTAAACACATACATTCCATACATGATAAAATTACATCAAAGCATAAGAGATAACTTGCAATTTGATTTATCAATAATTAAACAAAAAGATTACAAATCTCATTCCCCAAATGAGATAAGTCCAATAAACATGGTTACAATTACAACTTTCCATCTCGATAACCAATGAGGGGTAATAAATAACAAGATCAACTAAGATAAATAAGGCATGAAATGAAATTGGATCCCACGAGCTCTCCAACTAGAAATCTCGTCCACAGGATCAAGAAGAAAAACCCAACGGAGTAAGGGGCACATTCCACCCAACCAAGTGGAACCCAAAGGCCCACCCCCCATGCTAAGAGATAGTAACAAGGATTCCTATCCAGAACCATCTACCTCTAGACACAGGCTAAAACACAACTAAATTGAAAAAAATACAAATACATCACTTAACACGATGGTTACAATGCTTCCAGAATTACATAATCAATTGCATCACTAATATGAACATAAAGTTAACTTAGGAGAAGTGTCATCACAATGTTACATGGGTTATCCTGGTAAGTTTTCCTAGGCCCTGGCCCCCATCTCGGGTTATCCTAGTAACCTCCATCGACTTCTGACCCCTCATGTAATCCAATGCAGAATCAATTATGTTTCATAGAAACAAGATAACAGTTTTTCCATTCCAAGCCTTCTCATCTCACCCCAAGTCTATACGAGCCCTTGTCTCCATGAGCGAGGTATAATTATCTTTTTAAGTGTTTAATACTATAAAATCCTCTAATCTATTAATTATGTTATCACCGGATTAACTAACTTACAATGAGTTATCCTGGCACCACTTTGTGTGTCAACCCTCATTGCAAACCACTCCTCTAAGACAACACGTGGAACAACTCCACAACCCAAGGGTACACAAATGTGACCTATGGATATCAAATCCCTATCAATGACATAAATTTGACACATCCCCATTCATGATAACTGGGTAACAAACTGGATATAGTTAAACACACTACCCAAAGCAATCCAAAGATTGACGAGCACAGTACGATAACCCACATAATTTCAAACTCATCTGGAAGACTTATCATTCTCTATAATTCAATTCTCCCCAAATGATAATAGAAAAAATTCCCAATCAAAACAAGCAAGAAGACAAGAATTAAATCTACTTTGGATTTACTAAATCCATTTCCTCATTAACATTCAAAAATTTATCACATAAATAAAACTGAATTAAAATACATCTTTTTCGGACAAGAAAATAATTAAAACTCCATATTTAATTCCCTACTTGCATTTAAATAATAATTAAATATCCAGTTAATTCTACAAATCAAAATTCATTGATATAAAATAATTATTGCTTCTTCTCTTCCATATAACTTTTTTAAAATAATTCACTTGTCTTAAAATCATATTATTTAAATCAAAACTACTTCTCCTTCAAAAAATAATATTTTAAAATAAAACAATCATTTAACTAAAGTTATCATGTTTTCATTTCCTCAATTTAACATAAATGATGCCTTCAAGAAAAACATAATTTTAATATATATATATATATCTATTTCAATCATCCAAACAAATATATATAATAATATAATATTATATAATATAATATTAATTATTAATACATATTATAAAAACTATAACATATATTAATATATTAATATTATAGTATAATAATAAATATATCATTTTATTTTTATTTTTGAAAAAGAAAGTTACGGCCATGGGCCACGCGCCAACCCTTAGGGTTGGGTCGGGGTTTTTCTTGGGGCCACATGCATAAGGATGCACCCACAGTGTTGGTTGTAGACCGGTAGGGTGTCGCCGATGGTGGTGGTGGTTGTGTACACAGTTGGGCACCATCTCTGGTGGCGCTATGCGTAGCACAACTACCCACTGGCGATGGTGGCAGCAACTGTGTAAACAGCCACCGCACTGGGCAGTGTGAGGCAATGGGGGTCGCGCTGGGCATGGCTCCCCCCATACGCCTCCCATGGGGGGTCATGGTGGGGGTTAGCCCCTAGCGCCTTCATCCCTAAAAAAAATTTAATAAATTTTTTTTTAAAACAAAAAAAAACAAGGGGTTTAAAACCCTACAGATTTTTATCTACCTTTTTGGCATTTTCCAAAGTTTTTCTAGCATAACCCTACTATTTTGAAATATATAAAATATGTATATATATATTTACATTTCCATGAACTAAATTTGCAAAAAAAATTAAGAGAAAAAAATTGAAATAACCATATATAGCCAAGAATCTTATTTTCTTTTTATTTTTTATTTTTTATTTTTGAAGCAATTCATTTCTAAACAGAGGTTTTTCAATTTTTGAAGCAAGATTAAACATGGGTTTGTTTTGAAAATCATACAGGGTTTCAAATATTATCCAAACAACCTAATATAACCTTGCAACTTTTCCAAATGCAAATTAGTTTAACAAGAAAGAACCTAGTTCCCAAGCCTAAAAGGTTGCTAATGAAGCTCTGATTCCTTCTTTTGATTCCAACTCCTCCAAGAATTCCAACTTGTTTCTCCAAAAGAATTCAAAAGCCAGAACAACAATCCTCTTTCTTCCTTGTTATTTTCTTTCAATTTTTCATTTTTTAAACTCATAATATTTTTTCAATAATAAAGAAATTTCAAAAATATCCATGCAACCACCCTCATAAATTTTTCAAAACAGAATAGGAAATATCTTTCTTTTTCTTTTTTTTTTGAATTCAAAATTTTCTAAAAATAAATGCAAATTCTTTTTCTTTAATATTTTAATTTCAACCATATATCCATAACTTCAAAATGAATAACATAACTTATCTCAACATAATCACTTTAATTAATTAATAAAATAATCTAATCCATGATTAAATTATTTATTAATTAAATTAAATTAATTAATAAATTGAATCATATTTCTAACATTAAACCAAATAAGTTTAATTAACAACTTAACTAAAAAAGAGTTTATTTACCTTAATAACATATGATTAAATAATCAAAGAGAAGGAACAATATAAATAAATTAACCCGACTAAGACCCAACGACGTAATATGACTAGGGTGATGACTTGGCATGAAAAACCTAGCTACTATCTCCCAATCAAATGTCGTTGGGAAATGGACACGCTCAGACTCGTGAAACCAAGTGGAATTGATGTCCTATACATGTCAACCTATGAACAAAGATTATATCCACATGCATATATATATATATATCATAATTAAAACACACCGTGAAGAGGAAATCATGAAATCACAGGGTGCTCACAAGCAAGTGATGTGATACCCTCCCCTTCACCAATACAGTATTACTAACTGACGTATCTAACATATTACTTTAATCAAAATAATAAAAATTTATTAATTTGAATGTCCACTAAGCTAATCCAAAACATGTCATCATAATAACATCTGAATATAGTATCATCACATCAAAATACATCACCCATTAGGATAAAAATAGTGATCAAATAGTAATTGAGTACCATTTACAAACTACAAACATAAACTAAAGCATAATAAAGGGGAACAACATTGTTCGCACAACAAAGAAAAATGGAGGGGTATTACAATGGCTTCTAACTTATGTCATTTTGAACCTTCTAGTAACATTTTTTCTTCAACAACCTCAACTAAATTATCTGGAAAAGAATCAGAATAATTGATACATCAATGCCTTTTCTAAGAAGATACTCAACTAGAGCATCGCCGATCTTGAGTCTATCCACTAGAGAGGATGCATTCCACACTTCACCAATTTTCTTCATCTTTACTTTAACTAACATTGTTTGGATATCATCTGGATCAAAGGATTTGGATCCAAGTTAAGATTCTTCTTCATTTTCCTTTTCTTTTGGAATGATAATGATGTCTTTGGTGATAACTCTTCTCTTCTTGGATTCTAGAGGGAAATCACTAATGAGAACTTCCAATTCTTTTGTTCTAGAGGATGAACCCTCCTCCAATCGACTAGACACAATCATACTAGAGCACATATCTTTCTATAAAGATAAGAAAAAGGCTTTACAAGAACTTGCATAATCCTCCATGCCTTGTAGATATCTATAAAAAAAATTCCAATGGGAATCCTAGATTCCCACTCAACGTTCTCCTTTCTTGATAGTGAATCCAAAAGGTAGAATATCAAACATGTAAGTAAAGACCTGAAACAAAAAGGGTATCCTTCTACCAATGACATTCATACATTTTCAATAAGATTTTACAAGATCAAGCCAGACAGATCAAATTGCTTATTCTCCTTTACCATTTTATGTGTCAGATACATTCCAATAGTCGAAGTGGAGCCATCATGATTTTTAAAATTATTTTTGTAGGAGACACCATGTCCAATGTACCTCATGGTGGGGTCAACAATATCTATCAACAAAGCTCAAGGGTCTCTATCGATTCCCGTCAGCTCTTCCACTTTTTTTTACTTTATAGTTTTATGTCTGGGGAGGTCTCAAATGATACATAACCTAGTGACAACCTCGATCACTTCCTTCATAACAAGGTAGGTTTTTTCCAACATAATGCTACCTTCCTTGAATTTACTCAAAAGAAACAAGGTGAATTCTTTGTCAGTAAACCAGGGGAATTCTCCTCACAAATCCAAGCCTAGGGTTTTTATATTCTGTAAGTCATTTGAATCTAACCCTAATTCCATTTTCTTTATCTTTTTATGATCGAATTCATCTAGGTCAACTCATTTTATCTACACTAGGATATTTCCACTCAATCCTTTATTAGATTATTTTAGCATAACACTTAACTTCTTAAAATTCAACAATATTTTCTTCTTTTACCTTCCTTTATGGGCATGAGAGAGAAACTTTTGTTGCTTGTTCTCAAATGTTCCCAAAGATCTCTCAGAGATGCTCCAAATTGCTTCATAATTGCTCCAAGATAGTTCCAAGTCACTCTTTGAATTCTTCAAATTCATAGGTGATCAACAATAACTTTTAAATTTTATTTATACACCATCACTTTACCCTAATTCACATTAATTGCAATAAGCTTTAAAAAGTTGATAAATACTTTCTTCCACTTTACTGAGAAACCCTAATTCACTCCGCAAAAGAGCATTCTTACACTTTTTCTTCTAGTTTCTTTTGCATAACCTCTATTCATCCAAGCCTTACAACATATCCTCATGCCAAATATTGGCATGCCTAAAATTAGGGGGGTCAAATGGTTTTCTAATAAAGCTCCCCCTAAGACCATGCTAGGTCTAATTCTTGAAGGAATCATCTACACCGAATGAGGGTACAAACATAAATTTCATCTCTAATTCTTCTTTCTTCTTCCATATATTTATAATTTAATTCTTAATCTTATCCTTGTCAATATTTTTCATAGGTTCATCTTCCTTTACCAGAGTAGATTTCTTTCCCTTTTTTCTTCTACACACTTTTGAAATATGTCCCAATTTTTTGCAATTGTGGTAGACAACATTTTTATGACTTTATTAACCATTAACCCTTGATCTGCACTGATTTTATTTATGTCCATTATTATTGTAGGTATACCAATAGCCATCAAAATATTGATTTATTTTACCTCCATTAAACCAATTCATCATTCGAGTTGTGCATTCACTAGCTCTATGTCCAATCTTCTTCCATGCATAACATTGTCTAGAGAAGGAACCAGAAAATCGATTCATCCTACTCCTACACTCAGTTGCCCTATGAAAAAAATTATTACATGAAAAGAAAACACCATTGAATGATGGGTACATTTGAGCATTTAGTTTTTTGACAAGCGGTCTTCTTCTTGGATTTATTTTTTTCTTCCCTTTATCTTGAGTCTTTTGATTATTTATTGGATTTGAGTTCTACATATTTTCACCAACTTCATTACCTAAGCCACCTTTATCTTTAGAAGTTTTCTATCCTACTATCAATTCATCAAGCTTGGTGGAGCTTTTCTTGAAATCATCTTCACAGATTTTTTCTTTCTCCAACTCTTCTTTCATATTCATCACTTCCTATTCAAGGCTTGAGCATACATCAAACTTACTTTGTATCACTATATTCAGACACTCCTCAACTCTCTTATTTTCATCTAATTTCACCTTTAATCTGATAATCTCTTCATTTGATTGTTTTAGTTTCTCACTCACTTCTCTATATCTTTCTTTAATTGATCTTTCAATTTTTGGATGCATTCATTTGCTTCATCAAGATTTTCTTTCAAATCTCTGTTATCAATTTTAGCCTTGTCAAAATCTTCAAGGGTAGTTTGGAGCTCTTCTTTATCCATTTGTTCAATCTTCAAGAACTTCCTCAAGCTATTAGGCTTCTCAAGAGGAACCAATCTTTGATACCAATTGTTGAATATTCAAGATACTGAGAGGGGGGTGAATTAGTATCTTCTCAATTTTATTGAAAAAACACGATCAATTACTTTAATGTATATAACAAAGAAGAGAAAGATCAAAGCATGAAATCACACAATGCATAAAACACCAGAGTTTTATGTGGAAAAAATAAATGAGGGACAAACCACAGTCAGGATTAGCTCACTATATATAGTTATTCCAATACTAGATACAAAAAAGGCTCACTGCCAGTTACAAAAATATCATTGCTTACAAGGACTCACTATCCAAATAGGGAGGCTCACTACCTACAAAATATTATAAAAAAAAAAATGGCTTACAACCAGAATGTGAATTGATAGGGTTACACCACAAGTGTAGATCTAGTTCCTTTGATTCTCAAAGTATTCACACACCAGAAAACTAATTCACCCTTCTACTTGCACACTTCACATATCCAATTGAAATATCACACTTTCATCCAAAAATTGTCTTGTAGATATATTTTATATATCCACATGCATCAATTTGGTTGGCCTAATTGGATGCATTGCATATTTACAAAAAGATAATTTTCAGCTTCATACAAAAATTATCAAAAGTAGTTCTACCATCTGGAATGCTATATCATGTTGGATGGAACCAAATATAGGTAACATATATATCCACAATACATGTTAAATCATTAACTGACTATTATTTCAGCCATGGATAGACCTAATAAAAAATTTAACACTATATCGATGCCAACTCACCATACGATAATATAACCATATGATACTGCATACATATGTTCTTCTAGTAATCATAAACCTTTTCCCAAAACCTTGAACAATAGCAATCACCAGAGGGGAAATGTGGACCAAAATACGGAACCAAAACACCAGAGGATGTAAACCTATTCTTCATACCATTTTAGGGTACTGGACCATTCTAATACCATAAACAACATGGTGACATCAATGACAACAAAAAGACTGATCTTCTCCATTCTTCCAACATATATATCCTTAACAAAGGACTAATGAGAGTTAATGGTTGCAAGAAACCATATAATATATGGTATGGAATACCTTAATCTATGAATCACCTTAAAATATTTGGAAGTAGATGCTATGTCAAAAGGAATGAAGAAAATTTTGGAAATTTTTAGTATAGATTAGATGAAGGTATCTTTCTATGATATTCATAAAGGATAAAATCATACACATGCTACAACAAAATATTGCATCGAATTTTTTAAATTATAAATGTAAAAATTGATGAGGATCTACATCATTTATAATTAGTTAAAAGGATCAACATTTTGAGCATTCAGTTAGTATACATGAAGAAGATGGAAATATAGAAGAAGAGTCTAAATGTATGAAAGCTCTAGCTAAGTATGTTAAGAAAAAATAACTCAAAATTAAATTGATGTAGACAATAATGATGGAATTATCACCAGGAAAAAAATAGAAAGAATGACTACACGAGGTAAAAATTTGTTTGTTATGTAAGGTTGGGACTAGTAATTTTGTAGAGGTTAGAAAATATTAGAATTATATTTTTGCAATGGAAGAAGAACTAAGTTAGATTGAAAATAATGATACTTGGTAACTTGTTCCAAGACCTAAGAACAAGAATGTAATTAGGACAAATGGGTATTCAAAAAAAATTGAATGAAGATGGGAAGGTAATAAGAAATAAGGCAATATTAGTTTGCAAATGATATTCTCAAGTAGAAGGTATTTATTTTGAAGAAAAAATTTCTTGTATGGCTAGAATAGAATCAATTAGGATGCTCTTGGAATACTCAGTATATAAAAATTTCAAGATATATCAAATAGATTTCAAGTTAGTATTTCTATATAGAAATATTGAAGAGGAAGTGTAAATTGAGAAAACTAAAGGATTTTAGCTATTTGAGAATGAGGATTATGTCCATATATTATAATGTGATAAAAGGAAAGGTGGAAAAAAAATCGAAGATTAAATCAACTCTAAATCAAATATAATATTGTTTACCATATGGATTTTAAATCAAGAATAACAATGAAAGCATAGAACAAAAAATTTAACACTAAACACATTGTTTAATGTGGAGAAACCATTTCAAGAAAAAAACTCCATAAAAGAAGAGATGAATAGATTGTATTATCAGAAAAAAATTATTATAATACATCCACTCTAACTCTTCTTCATCCTTCAATCTAACAGCATAAACCCTGCAAATAAAACTTGAAGAAAACTCATTTCCATCTCCACTTTCAAGCACATATTATATAGAATAGTGTAACCCATGAAGAATGTAAATTGGACAAATAATCACACCACCACCTTGGAATCATCAATTACATCTCATAATGACCTCTTATATATTCTCTTATAGCTATCATAAGGCATATTTCATGCATGGGCACTTAGGGACCATGATAATAAAGATACCATCATAGATGTTGTCATAGTCAACATAGAATCTTATGACAAGTGTCATAGTTGACATAAATTCTCTTACACCTTATGATATTTTTATAACATCTCATAATGTTGGATTCCTAATATGGACACCTAGAATATATATATTAACAATTTCACCATTACCATGAAAACTATCTAGTAAAAATAGCATAGTAACTCCCTGCCAGTAAAATGGTAATTATCAAGGCTAGTAAAAACTTAATTACCATTGTCAGTGAAATATTCCATCCCTTATGAGTGAATTGAAAACAATATTAGGATTAATTAATTTACATGGTATTTGAAAGGTTGATGGTACCTTTATGCCAACATTCTCCCACTTGACATCATACATTGTAAAATACACTCATAAGAAAACAAAAATATAAAACCACTAAGCACAAGTAACAAGGCCCATGGCCTTCTTACTCCAAGTAAATTTATCTATGCTCAAAGGTTTAGTAATTAAATCTAAAAAAATATCCTTTTAGTTAATCTTCTTCAACTCACTCTAACCATTAGAAATCACTTCACCAAAAAAATGGTACTGAATATCCACATGTTTAGTTTATGTATGATACATCAGATTCTTAGCTAAATGAATTACACTTTGACTATCACAATTAATATGAATAATTTTTCAATCAGAAACAATACCTATCTACAACCTATGTGACTAAATTTTCATATTAGAGACATGAGTATCATCCATATAATCTATTTATATGATGGATAAATCAATTGTAACCATATTTTTACTCATCCAACTCACTACTCCTCTAAACAGAGTAAACACATACCCACTAGTAGACCATTGACTATCCAAGTCACCTACCCAATTTGCATCAACAAATCCCTATATTTCCAATTACTTGACCAGATCATCAATACCATGATAAAGAGAATATTGATTATAAGTACCTCACAAATATCTAAATACCATCTTAACAAAATTTCAATGTTCTTTACCAAGGTTAGACATAAACCTACTTAGAAATCCCACTACTTGAGCTATATCTAGTCTAGTGAAAACCATTACATACATAGAAGTACCAAAGACACTAGTATAATGAACCTTAGAAACATCCTCAAAATCATCATCAAAATTAGGACACATATCTAAGCTCAACTTATTACCAATCAAAAATGAAATACAAATTGATTTATATAGTCATGCATATTAAACCTCTACAAAATGGTATCAACATACTTACTCTGATTTTACCAAATGTTTCTATGACCTCGATCCCTATTGATCCCCATCTGAAGAATGTATTTTTTAGCCCCCAATTCCTTCATATCAATTATGCCAAACTTTTTACTAATCATCTCCTTGTAGTTTCTAATAAATAACATATCATAAACATACAAGATAATAATTAGGATATGATCATCAATAACCTTAATGTACACACAATGATCCTCATCACTACTAAGAAATCCAAAATTTAATGTAAAAGAATCAAAATTATGGTACCACATCCTAAGTGACTATTTCAAACCATACAAAGATATATTTAAGCTACAAACCAAATTTTCTTTTCCCTTCACAATAAAACTTTTAGGTTATTGCATATAAATCTCATCCTCAAGATCCCCATACAAGAAAGTAGTTTTAACATCCATTTTCCCTATATCAAAATCACAAGCAGTAGCAATAGATAATAGGAATCTAATAGAAGTAAATTTAGCAACAAGAGAGAAAATTTTAACAAAATAAACTCCCTCCCTCTAGGAGTAGACCTTAGCCACTAATCTAGCCTTGTAAAGCTCTGATTGACCGTATTATTTAAATTTATTTTTAAATGCTCATTTACATCCAAAGGGATTCCTTCCTTTGGGAAAATTAACATCCCTAATGTCACAACTATCTAAATCCATTATCTCCTCTTGCATGGCCTACAAACAAGACTCAATTTTCATTCAAGATAGAGCCTCCTTGAAAGATCTATGTTCATTGTAAGTACTCGATAAAGAAAATATACAATTGAAATATTGTGGGATATACTTATCGACTAGATTTTGTTTTCTTGTAGATATTTTAAGAATAGGAGTATGGGGCTCTTGTTGTACTTGATCTTGCTCAACCTCTTCCTAATTTTCTTCCTCATGTTCTTTAGTTTGATCAATAACTTCATTTAAATCCTCATATTATTCCTCCCTATCCTCAAGTCCATCTCTTTGTTCTTCTTGTGGTTCAACTTCCTACTTAATTTCAACATGCACTCTTTACCTTATCTTTTTTCCTTTAGTTGTTCAGGATCATAAATGACACTTGTTAATAGCATGAAGGTGTTTTCATTGATGTCAATAATATGTCTACTAAATGGTGTTTTCATTGATGTCAACTATGTGTTAAGGAAGTTTTTTCATGATGAAGATGTTGAGGATATTGAGAAAAATATTGAAAATGAGTAAAATAGGTTGTGCATGTATAATTGAGATATTGAGGAAGTGGTGTGAGTACTTGGAGCTATCTTTTTTTTTAGTTTCTAGAGATGATTTGGAATCAGGTAATGAGATGAGATAATCTCTCTAGTACTTGGTTTCCAAATTCTTTTGAGAAAATTTGATAAACATAGAAAATAGTGTTGTGCAAGTGTTTAGAATGTGCTTTAGATTGTGCACCATATTTATTCTATATTGAGGATATTCTTGTGCAAATTTGGAATGTTGTTAAAGGTTTTTATAGGTTCCTATACTAATGATTTTGGGTTTTGGTTCATTGGTAATATTAAGTTATGTTTACGAGTAGGAGAATTGGTTTTGCAGTGTTATACAAAGGTGTCAAGGAGAAATGCATTCACTCCACAATTCTCTGCAGTTTATTTTTAGGACTTGTGGTTTTGAAGGTGATTTAATGGTTTTGTTCTCTTGTTTGTGTCAATAGAATTCATGGTTAAGTGTATCAGAAGATTCAAAAGAATGTACTTAATGTTTTATGTATTTTCATGGGTAACAAATGACCTAGTGTCTACACTACATTATGATATGTTCAAGTACAAATGGATGCATATCATGACATGTGAGACTTAATTTTGGGTCTTAGTTAAGTTTTGTTTTTGCACCCTTCATTCCTATACATCATGTAATAACCCTCCGTTTTGCTTCTACTTTCATGTTGTTTATGCTTTGCTTGGTTTATAGCTACTGTGATACTAGACATATTTTTATTATGATATTTTGATCACTACTCTTGAGCAACAAACTATTACTATGTGATGTGATTATCTGATTTGATTTTACATGCTTTGATGAATTAATGTTAACAGTAGAATTATCATGTGTTTATTTATGAAACTATTGTTATGATGTTAGTGTCAGTCTTTGATGAGTGTATTGGTGAAGGAGACGGAATTGCATCACTCGCTTGCGAGCGCCCTGCGATTCCGAAATTTCTTCTTCACGGTGTGAATTATATACTGCGTATATTATGTTGATTATTTGATTACAGGTTGCAGGTACATGACATCGACTCCACCTGGTTCCACAGGTTTGAGCGTGTCGATCCAACGGTTAAGTTGAATGGGAGATAGTAGCTTGGTAACATGTGTCAGGCCTACACCCTAGCCTTAGTGTGTCGTCCGTTCTGATGTTTGAGTCATGTTGTATCCTATTGGATGTTATGTTATGTTTTGAAATGTGTTGAACCTTTAAATAGTTCTTTTGAAAATTGCATTGGCTGGAAGAAATGTTTATTTTATAGTATATTAATGTTATGCTTATTGGTTAATTTTAAAATGATTATTGAAATTAAACTTAAATTAATTAATTAATTAAATTTAAATCTCAAGGATTAAATTTAATTATTAAATAATTTTAAGTAAGTTAATTAAAGTTAAATTATTTATTTAATTAAATTTAAATCTCAAGGGATTGGATTTAGTTATTAGATAATTTAATAATAATTAAAGAAGTGTATTTGATTATTATATTAAATTAAATCAAAAAGGGAATTATGTGAAATTGAAATTTTAATTAAAAGTCAAAGTTAGGGCCTTTCAATAAAAGGGAAATGAAATTAACTTGTAAATTCAATTTTTGCATTTGAAAGTGAATTATGGTTACATTAGGTTATGTATTGGAATTGTTGTTTTATAAGTTTAGGGCAAAAAAATTTGGGGATTCTCCTTGCTTCATTTTTTGGACAGGCAGGAAAATTGTTGGAGAAATTTTGATGAAAGTTTAAGAAATTATTTCTGGTTGAGGAATTAAATTGAAAAGGGAAAGAAATTCTATGAAGAAGGTGGAACTAGTAGATTGAAGCTTGCTGGAAATTTCTTGGCATTATGGGAAAATAATTGTGAAGAGCTCAAAGGAAAGTCTACATCAATAATCTTGGTGGCTGCAAATAACCAGGTTTTCCTTTTTATTTTCTTGTTTTAATATTCCTAGTTTAACCTAGCTTGTTTAAATTTGAAGAAATTTGCAAATGGGGAATTTTCTTGAAACCCTAGGTTAAACTCCATTAATTTGATATTCAGATTTATTTATTTTGGAAATGCAAACCCCTTTTAGAAAAAAAAATGGTAGAAAAGAAAACCAGATCATTGAATCAATATTCTTGTGTTTTAGGAATTTTGAGAACACAAAGGAAAGGGAATGGTTTCATTTGTTTTCTGAATTTAACCTTTGTTTGGAAAGTTTTCAATGGTTGTAAAAGAAAATTATTTTGATTGTTTATACATTTTTTCTTCAATTACCCTAGTATTGAAAATTCTGGAAAAAAAAATTACATATATAATAATATACATTGCATATACCATTTTCTGGAAATGATATATGCAACCTATAGTATTATATATATAAATTTTTTGTATTTTAAAATTTTATTATGCCATTCTGTTGGCCGCGTACGGCCTGGGCATATCATACCTGTGTACGAATTTTATTTCGCCCGAATTTGTTTCATCCGCTGAAATTTACTTTTGAATCAAAAAAAAAATTAATGTTTTGTTTGGTGGGGGGGCTCGGTCCCCACCCTTCGTGGTTTATTGTACAGTGTGTATGCAGTACCCACTGGACAGTGCGCCACCCGTACGGGGGACGCACTGTCCATTGGGGACTGCGGCCCCTATGACACATGTCGACCGACTATATGCAGTGTACAGTCGGCACTTACGCCTTGATGGGACTACGGGTACCGGCGGTACCGTCCGTCGGACAAGGTACCGTCTGGACCCGCCAGTAATACTTGCGTTTGTTTTTAAAGTTCGTTTGTTATTTTCATTTTTATGAATTAAGTTTTTTTATTTGTTTTCAATTTTTTTTTATTTTGTTTTATTTTATTTCGGTTTTAATGTTATTTTTATTTTAAATTTAATTTTACTTTATATATATAATATTTAATTTGTATATATATATATATTGTATGTATTTCTTTATATTATATATGAATATATATATATAATATTTTAATATATATATATATATAGAATTTAATTAATATTATATATATGGTATATTTAATTTTATTTAAAGATTTCGTTGTATAATTAATTTCGTTTGGATTACGATAAACGTATTGATTTTAATAAGTGCTTAGTAAATTTAAATATGAGATGATTTTTCTTGATAAGTATGGATTTAATATTTTGTTAAGATAAGGTTATGTAATGACATGGATAATCAAATTTTGGTTAGGTCTAGTATTAACCATGATTAGCATATGTTGCGAAATAGTTATGTTATGGAAATTTATTGTTACAATAGTAAACTTAGAACGACATTATTCTAAATTGCTACGAAAACACATTAGATTTGGGATATGGTTTTAGAATAACCAAATATAGTGCTTTCTTCTCCAATGCATGAGTTCATTGATGTATTCGTTAATGTTTTATTTTGTGAATGATTATTGTGTAGTGGGTTGTAAAAGTCTTCCAGTTACACGTGGGTCATTCCCTTGTTATAATATTGTTTGATTTCCCTTGGGTAGTGTTACATTTATCTTGTCCTCCTAGTATTGGAGTAGAATTCTTTGTGTTGCCTCCTAGGATTGGAGAGAGTCTTTTTGGTTCAGTTTTATAGCACTTGAGTAACCCTTGGAGTTAGTTTCGTAGTGTGTTATCCAATTAGAAGAGTGGCTTTTGTTAGGGGCCGGAGCCCAAAGAGGTAAACCGGGAAACCTTCAGAAGTGATTTTAACAACTGAGAACTAAAGTAAATATACTTAGCATATTAGGATGTAGTTCACATTAACCAAGATAAATTAACCTCACTCACAGGCACAAGGGTTTGTTTAGACTTGGGGTGAGTGAGAAGGCCTGGAATGGCAAGATCACTACCTTGTCCTTATGAGAGGTAGTTGATTTCGCTTGATTTAGTATGAGTGTCGGGATTCAGTTGAGGCCACCAGGATTTCCGGAGCCTATGAAGAATGCCTAGAGGATATCTCATGACAAACCTTGCGATGACACTCTGTCTAGGATAACACCGTGTTTTATGTTGTGCGTATGTTTTCTTAGCACACTGGATTATATTATCTTGTCTGGAAGCAATGTAACCATGATTAGTGTTTGACTTTTGTGCATTTATGTAGTTGAGTCAGTTGGTATCTGTATGAGTCTGCCTTTGGTTTGAGGTGGTAGTTTTCTCGTCCATGTTGCTTGGTTACTATTTCCTAGCATGGGGGGTGGTCCTTTGGGTACCACATGGTTGGGTGGAACATGCACCATAACCGTTGGGTCCCCTTGATCTTCAGTACTTGGTGGCTAGCCTTCTTGATGGAAATCTCATTTTACTCACTTTAGGATTCTTGTACTTTGTACCTCTTAATGTAATGATATTGTTTACCCCTCTTGTGTATGAGGTGGATCTTGTAATATTCAAACTTATGTATTTGTACTCATTCCGGGAATGAGGATTGTAATAGACCTTGGTAACTGATTTATATAAATGAATGCTTAATCTTTATCTTGTACTTTTCCTTGATGTAAAATGTTATTACTTGTGTTATTTACTTTCAATGTATTCTTGTTGATGTATGTTATTGGGGTTTAAGTAATCTCAGTTATGTAACCCTAGGGGATGTTGTCAATTTAGTTGAACATGTGGGTTTAATTCACTTCTTTTTCTTCTTTTAAAAAAAAAAATTAGTACGCTTGTTTAGTGAATTGAAACTTCCTCTAGGGTTGCGTGGCGGGGCATTACACATCATGGTAATATTTAGGTGCCATCCTAATTTGAATTTATAAAATATAAAAGATAGTTTTTGACCTTTGATAAAGGTGTTGAAGGTTGAGGTTGATATAAACAAAAGTAGAGTTGTTTAGAATTAAATAAGAAAGAAAGAATCAAGAGAGAGAATTAAGATAAATATGAGTTCAATAAAATTTATGTGTATCACGTGAATTTGAGAAGAGTAGTGCGAACTTCAAAGTGTTGGTTTGCTCAAAGTAGCTAGATGAAGGTGTCTATAATATTTCAAACAAGGTTGTGAAAGTGTTGGAAAAATTGTGGTGGATTCTTGTTGCAATGAGAAAGTGTTCTCCATGTAACATTTATCTTCTATCTTCTTGTATTTCTTTATGTGACAATGAGCCTTTTTGGATAGTGTGTCTTATTCTTGCAGTGAGGCCTTTTGTATTGGTTTTTCAATTACTTATATTGTGAGATAATCCTCACCGTTGGTTTTCACTCATTAGGTTATCCATGTAAATTTGGTGTTCTCTTGTGTATGGTTTTATTTCAGTTTTTACTATTTGCTTTTCATGTTGAATCATTATAATTGAATAAGGTTTTAATGAATGCATGTGGATCTGATTACTATTTAGAGTTTAGATTTTTTATTAGATACAACTTATTCACCCCCCATCTAAGTTTTCTTATTCATTCAACAATTGGTATTAGATATTGGTTCCTTGGAGAAGAGCTTAACCATTTGAGCTAGATATAGGATGGCGAACAAGGTTTCTTTGGAATTCCCTAGATTTGATGGCAAAGATTATGCATTCTAGAAGACAACAATGAAAGGATATCTAGAAACTCAAAGATTTGAGGTTGAAAAGGCTTACCAGACTGCATATACTCCACTTGATAATGGTCCAAGTAAAAGTGTAAAGATTAAGGTGCATGATATCAATTCTAAGGAAAGATTTTTATTATCAATTATCTTTCAAATACTGCTAAAGAGGTCGAGATAAGTTAGAAAGAATTTATGAAGGAGATGAAAAATTCAAACAAGTGAAGTTGTAGAATTTTGCACCCTACATATGTATGGATATGAATAAATCAAAATCTACATATAGATATTTTATGAGATGGTGAGTGCAATGAGAGGTCCTGGTGCACAAGTCAAAGAATATAAAATGGTAAAGAAAGTTTTGAGATCTCTTCCTAATTCTTATTGTGGAAAGGTATCTGCTATTGACGAAATTTAAAATCTTCATACTTATTCTAGAGATAAGATGATTGATACACTAAATTCTTTGAAATAAGGAAAAAGGGTTTGAAAAATGGTATAGTTGTAGAGATTTCTTTCAAGGCTAGAATATTAAAAAAATTTAGAGATTCAAATAAGGAAAATCTTGATGATGTGAAAGCTAACTTTGTGAGAAGAGTTAAGAATGGAATTGGTAAGTTCAAAGGTAAATTACCTTTCAAATTTCTTAGCTATGCTGATATATGTCATTGTGCTTCTAGGTGTCTGAAGAGAGTTGTAAACAATAAGAATAAGGAGAATAAAGGAAAAAATATTAAAAAGGATTATTATGTTAGAGAAAATGTTAGTATTTCTAATGATGAATTTGATTATAGAGACTTTGATGTTAATGAATTCTTGTTCTTGGCTATAAAAGAAGGATAAGGTTGAAGGTACTTTGGTATCTACTTTTCATGTTAAAGAGGATAAGAATTACTAGGTTTTTTACATTGGCTGCTCTAATAATATGACCGAAGAAAAAATTAAGTTTGTTAAGATTGAAAAATATGATGGAGGACTAGTTAAATTTGGATATGATTCAGGAGCTAAGATTTTTGGAATAGGATTAATTAGTTTTGATGGAAAGAATGACACTGATAATTTTTACTATGTTAAGGGTTCCAGGCATAACCTTTTGAGTGTTTGAAAAATTTATAGTAAGGGATATAACCTTTTGTTTAAGGATGAAACCTATGAGATCAAAAAGGGCCCAAATTGTGATTGTGGCTAGTAAGAGAACAAATGGAAATATTTATCAGCTTAAGGGTATTAATGGTCATTTCTTTATTTTGTATATTAATGATAGTTTGTTATGATGTGAAACGATGTTTCATATGAATTTTGATAATTTGGTGAGAATTAGTTCAGTTCATGTAGTGAGAGACCTACCTAGAATCACAAAGCCTATCAATGTTGTATGGAGGGATTAGCAATTTGGAAAAAAAACAAGGATTAGTTTCAAGGGAGAGTAACAATATACTACTGGAATACTAAAATTAATTCATACATATATTTGTGGTCCTACAAGGTTGATAATTCTACAAGGTGAGAGGTACTTTATGCTTTTGATTAATGATTATTCTAGAATAAAATAAGTTACTTTTCTTAGAGAAAAAAATAATGCACTACATAAAATCAACGTGTATAAATCTATGGTTGAGAATGAAATGGATCTGAAAATTAAATTTTTAAGGTCTGACAGAGGTGGTGGATTCACCTCTAATGATTTTAACATTTTTTTTGAAGTTCATGGAATAAATAGGCATTTGTTTGCCCCTAGAAATCCTCAACAGAATGGAGTTGTTGAAAAGAAAAATTGGATGAATCAAGAAGCTCCTAGGACTATGATGAAAGAGGTAGATTTACCACAAGTCTATTGTAGATAAGATATTCATACTATTGTTAACATAATTAATAGAGTTCAAGCCAAAGCTAACAACACAAAGACTCACTATGAGTTATGGTTTGGAAGAATTCCTACTATGAAGTACTTTACAGTATTTGGAAACAAATGTTATATCAAAAGAGATGAAGAAAAATTAAGAAAGTTTTCTACAAGGTCTAATGAAGGTATCTTCCATGGATATTATACTAAAATAAAAGCTTACAAATGTTACAATATATTAAAGTTGAGAAAGATAGTTGAAACTACAAATGTTAAGGTTGATGAAAACTTGTAGAATTCAATTATAGTGGATGGATATGTTTCAAATGAACATAATTTTAGAGATGTAGGAGAAGAAAAATTATAGAATGAAGAGGAATAGGATTTGGAGAAGACCCCTATGAGCCCTAAGTATGTACAAAATAATTATTCTGAAAATAAAATCATTTGAGATAAAAGAAAATGTGCGTTGACAAGAAGTAAAGTTGTTGAAGTTGAGGTAAATCTGTGTTTAATTTTTGAAGTGGAACCTAAAATAGTGAGTGAAGAATGTAAACATGAACATTGGATGAAGCCAATGAAAGAAGAACTTATGTAAATTGCAAAAAATAAAACTTGGGAATTGGTTCCTAGACTAGAAAATAATAATATAATTGGAGCTAAGAGGGTGTTTAAAAACAAGTTTAATGAGAATGGAAAAGTGATAAGAAATAAGGAAAGACTTGTGTGTAAGGGTTACTCACAAGTGGAAGATATAGACTTTGAGGTGAATTTTCCACTAGAATGCAAGCTATCAGAATTTCTTTAGAATTTGAAACATACAAGGACTTTAAAATTTATTAGATGGATGTGAAGTCTGCTTTTTTGAATGGTGAATTAGAAGAAGAAATTTACATGGAACAACTAGAAGTATTTTAGTTGTTAGATCAATAGGATATCGTATGTAAATTCAAGAAGGCATTATATGGATTGTAGCAAGCTCCTAGAGCTTAGTATACAAGATTGGAAAAATATTGGATAGAACAAGGATTCAGTAAAGGTACCGCAAATAGTAATTTATATTTCAAAATTGAGGAAGACAAGATCTTGATAGTGGTTGTCTATGTGAATGAAATTATCTTTGGTGGAAATGAAGCTATGTGTAAGAAATATTTTGAAGAGATGTATAAAGAGTTTCAAATGTCAATGTTTGAGGAGATGAATTTCTCCCTTGGGCTATAAATCAATCAAATAGATAAAGGGATTTTCATTTCACATTCTAAGTATGTCAAAGATATAGTTTAAGAAGTTTGGAATGAATGAATCCAAATTGGTATGCACTCCTATGGTGACTACTTGTAAATTGAGAAAAGATGACGATTCACCTAAGGGTGATCACAAAAAATATAGATCTATGATTGGTGGACTACTATATATAACTACTACTAGATCAAATATCATACATGCAGCTTTCCTTGTGGCTAGATTTTAAGAAGAACCTAAAGAAACACATGTTATAGATTTGAAGAGGATCATATTTAAATATTTAAGAGGCACTCTGGATTATGTCTTATGTTATCCTAAGGATACTGATTTCACACTAAGTTATTATATAGATGCAGATTGGGCGGGCTGTGTTGATGATGTGAAAAGTACAAGAAGTGGTGCATTCTTTCTTCGATGTAGATTGGTGTCATGTTTGAGTAATAATAAAAAAATAGTTTCTTTGTCTACTACTAAGGCTGAGTATCTTGCAATAATATTATGTTTTCCATAGGTTTTATGGATGAGACACATTAAAGGATACCAAAGTTGTATATGACGAGCCTATTTCCTTCTTTTGTGAAAACACAAGTGCATTTATGATTTCAAAGAAATGAATGGTGCATTCAAGGACAAAACATATATCTATTAGGTATCACTTTCTAAGAGAGAAGTAAAACTTGAGTATGTACGTAAAAAGGATCATATTGCTGACATATATACTAAGGCTCTTCTTAAGGATAATTTTTAGTATATTCAAGAGAGGTTGGGGGTTATTACCCCTCCTTCATTGAAATATATGAATATGAAGATGCATCATTCTAGTGGATATATGGATCTATTCCTTATCTAGACTGATGTTGGTGGCTACCTCTTAGGGGGAGTAGGTAGCGTCATGTGTTTTCATTGAGTTGTTGATTTGATTGGAGGTACTCGTAACTTGGAGTAATTAGAAGAAAGTATGTTGGTTTAGTTTCAAAGGGTGAGAATAATGCAAAAAAAATATCCTTTACCATTGAATTCAAAGGGGGAAAAATTATCATGTGAAAAAGTGTAAGGTAGCAATGAAGAAAGTTGTGCATATTGTCAAATCATTCAGAGAAAGGAAACAAAGTGTGTTCAAAATTTGTGTTGTCTTTGATGGTTTTCACATCATGTGTTTCCATCAATGACAAAGGGGAATATTGTTCATAGTATGAAGGTCTTGTTATTGATTTCAATAGAATGTCTACTAATTGGTGTTGTCATTGATGTAAACAGTGTGTTAAGTAAGTTGTTGCATGATGAAGATGTCAAGGATATCGAGAAAATTGTGAGAAAGAGGAAAATAGGTTGTGCATGTATAGTTGAGATATTGAGGAATTTTTTTGAGTACATAGACATATATTTTGTTGCATTTTATAGAGATGAGTTGAATGAAGTAATGAGCTTAGATAATGTCTCTAGTACTTGATTTCCAAGTGATTTTGAGAAAAAATGGTAAACATAGAAAATAGTGTTGTGAAAGTTTTTAGAATTAGCTCTAGATCATGCTTCATGTTTCTTCTATGTTGAGGCTATGCCTATGTGGATTTGGCATATCGTTCAAGGTTTTTATAGGTTGCTATACTCAAAATATTGGGTTCTAGATCATTGGAAAGATGAATTTTTGTTTACTAGTATGAGATTTCATTTTGCAATGTTATACAAAGGTGTCAGGGAGAAATGTATTTGCTCCACATTTCTTTGTACTTTATTTTTATGACTTGTGGTTTTGAAGGACATTTAATGGTTTTTTTCTCTTGTTTGTGTCAATAAAATTCATGGTTAATTGTATTGGAAGCTTTTGAAGCATGTACTAATGTTTAATTTGTTTTAATGGGTAATGAACGACCTTGTGTCTACACTACATTCAAATATTTTCAATTATTTGTGGATGTTTAGCATGGCATGTGAGACTTAATTTTTAGTCTTAGTAAAGTTTTTTTGGTCCCCTTTCATTCCTATCCATTGTGGGAATGTTTAGGTGATAACCTAATTTGAATTTGTTAAATACAACAGATAGTTATCATCATTGGAGAAGGCGTTTAAGCTTGAGGTTGATATAAATAAGAGTAGAGTTGTTGTGAGTTGAATAAGAAAGTGAGAATCAAGAGAGAGAATTTAGATACATGTGAGTTCAACATTAGTGATGTGTGTGATGTGAATTTCAACAGAGCAGTGTGACTTCAAATTGTTGGGTTCTTGAAAGAAATGAGTTGAAGGTGTTCACAATATTTTAAACAAGGTTTTGAAAGTGTTGGATAAATTGTGGTTGATTTCTATTTCATTGATAAAGTGTTCTCTTTGTAACATTCCTCTTCTATCTTCTTTTATTTCTTTTTGTGATAGTGAGCCCTAGTTGTGAGTGTTTTTGGATAGTGTGTCATATTCTAGTAGTGAACCCCTTTGTACCAGTTTTACAATTACTCATATTGTGAGCTAATCATCACCATTATTTTTTTCTCACTAGGTTTTCCACTTTAATCTGGTGTTCTCTTGTGTATTGTGTTATTTCAATCTATGTTATCTATATTTCATGTTTAGTCATTATAATAGAATAATGGTTTAATGAGTGCATGTGGATTTGATTATTGTTGAGGGTTTTGATGTTTTGATCAGACACAACTTATTCACCCCCCATCTAAGTTGTATTATTCATTCAAAAATTGGTATCCGATCTTAACCACTTGAGGTAGATCTAGGATGGAAAACAAGGTTGTTTTGGAATGCCCTAGATTCAATGGAAAATATTATACGTTCTAGAAGACAAAGATGAAAGGATAGTTGGAAACTGAGGGATTCAAGGTTAAAAAGGCTTATCAAACTACATATACTCCACTTGCTAATGGTCCAAGTGCAAGTTTAAAGATTAAGGCACATGATATTAATGCTAAGGAAATATTTATTATTGTGAATATTTTTTCAAATACTAAATTAGTAGAAGTTGTGATTTTGAATACTACTAAAGAGGTTTGGGATAATTTAGAAAGAATTTATGAAGTAGATGAAAAATTCAAACAAGAGAAGTTGCAAAATTTGAAGGCACAATTTGAGACCCTACATATGTCTGAAGATGAATCAATCAAAATCTACATGTAGAGAGTTGATGAGATGGTGAGTGCAATGAGAGGTCTTGGTGCAAAAGTCAAAGAATATAAATGGTAAAGAAAGATCTTAGATCTCTTCTTGATTCTTATTATGGAAAGGTATCTACTATTGAGGAAATTTAAAATCTTAATACTTATTCCAGAGATTAGATGATTCGTACACTAACTTCTTTTGAAATAAGGAAAAAGTGTTTGAAAAATGGTATAGTTATAGAGATTGCTTTCAAGGCTAGAATATTAGAAAAGTTTTAAGATTTAAATAAGGAAGATCTTATGATGTTGAAGATAAATTTGTGAGAATAATGAAGAATGGCATCAGCAAGTAGAAATGTAAATTACCTTTCAAATTTCTTAGCTATGGTTAAATAGATCATTATGCTTCTAGATGTCCAAAGAGAGTTGTAAACAATAAGAGTAAGGAGAATAAAGGAAAAATGATTAAAAAGGTTTATTATGTTAGAGAAGATGTTGGTATTTCTGATGATGAATTTGATTATGGAGACTTTGATGATAATGAGTGCTTGTTCTTGGCTATAAAAGATGAATCTAGTTCTACTAACTCTAGGAGTTGTGTAAAGGAAAGTGTTTTAGAGAAGAAGGATAAGGTTGAAGGTACTTTGGTATCTACTTTACATGTTAAAGAGGATAAGAATTACTAGGTTTTTGAAAAAAAATTCTCTAATCACAAGACTGGAGACAAAATTAAGTTTGTTAAGATTGAAAAATATGATGGAGGACTAGTTAAATCTGGAGATGATTCAAGAGCTAAGCTTTTTAGAATAGGATTAATTAGTTTTGATGGAAATTATAACACTGATGATGTTTACTATGTTAAGGTTTTAAGGCATAACCTTTTTTAGGGTTTGAAAAACATGTAGTAAGGGATATAATCTTGTGTTTAAGGATGAAAACTATGAGATCAGAAAGGGCCTAGAATTTTGATCGCTACTGGTAAGAGAACAAATGGTGATATTTATCAGCTTAAGGGTGATAATGGTCATTGCTTTATGTCATATATTAGTGATAGTTGGTTATGGAACTAAAGGATGTTTTGTATGAATTTTGATAATTTAGTGAGAACTATTTCAGTTCATGCAGTGAGAGACCTACCCAGAATCACAAAGCCTATTAATGTTGTCTTGAGGGATTGTCAATTTGGAAAAAAAAATGATTATTTTCAAGGGAAAGGAATAATCTACTACTGGAATACTAGAATTAATTCATATAGATATTTGTGGTCCTACAAGGGTGAGAATTATACAAGGTGATAGGTACTTTATGCTTTTGATTAATGATTATTCTAGAATGAAATGGGTTACTTTTCTTAGAGAAAAATTTGATGCACTAGATAAATTCAAGGTGTATAAAACTATGGTTGAGAATGAAATGGATCTGAAAAATAATTTTTTAAGGTCTGACAGAGGTGGTGAATTCACCTCCAATGAGCTTAATATGTTTTGTGAAGTTAATTGAATAAAGAGGCATTTGTTTGCCCCTAGAAATCCTCAGCAAGATGAAGTTATTGAAATGGAAAAATTGGATGATTCAAGAAGCTACTAGGACTATGATGAAAGAGGTAGATCTACTAGAATTGTAATAGAGAGAAGCTATACTTAATAGAGTTCAAGATAAATTTAACAACACAAAGAGTCACTATGAGTTATGGTTTGAAAGGATTCCTACTGTGAAGTACTTTAGAGTATTTGGAAACAAATGTTATATCAAAAGAGATGAGGAAAACCTATGAAAGTTTGGTACAAGGTCTGATGAAGGTATCTTCTTTGGATATTCTACTAAAATCAAAGATGAAAAATGTTACAACAAAAGGTTGAGAAACATAGTTAAAACTACAAATGTTAAGGTCGATGAAAGCTTGTAGAATTCAATTACAGTGAATGGATATGTTTCAAATGATCCTGATTGTAGATAAGTAGGAGAAGAAAAATATGATCCAGAATAAATATAGAATGAAGAGGAAGAAGCTCTAAAGAAGACCCCTATGACCCCTAAGTATGTACAGAATAATCATTTTGAAAATAAAATCATTGGAGATAAAAGGAAATGTGTGTTGACAAGATGTAAAGTTGTTGAAGTTGAGGTAAATCTATTTTTAATTTTTGAAGTGGAACCTAAACTAGTGAGTGAATAATGTAAACATGAACATTGGATGAATGCAATGAAAGAATAAATTATGCGAATTGATAAAAATCAAACTTTGGAATTGATTCCTAGACTAGAAAACTATATTATAATTGGAGCTAAGAGGGTGTTTAGAAACAAGTTGAATGAGAATGGAAAATTGATAAGAAATAAGGAAATACTTTTGTGTAAGGGTTACTTACAAGTGGAATGTATAGAATTTGGGGAGACTTTTGCTCCTATGGCTAGGATGCAAGCTATCATAATTTCTTTGGCATTGGCAATATACAAGGACTTTAAAATTTATTAGATGGATGTGAAGTCTGATTTTTTGAATGGCGAATTAGAAGATTTTTTTTGCATGAAACAACTAGAAGAATTCAATTGTCAGATCAATGGGATATGGTATGAAAATTGAAGAATTCACTATATGGATTGAATTAAGCTCCTAGAGCTTGGTATACAAGATTGGATAAATATTTGATAAAACAAGGATTCAGTAAAGACACCGTAGATAGTAATCTTTATTTCAAAATTGAGGAAGACAAGATCTTGATAGTGGTTGTCTATGTGGATGATATTATCTTTGGTGGAAATGAAGCTATGTGTAAGAAATTCAGTGAAGATATGTAGAAAGAGTTTCAAATGTCAATGTTCGGGGAGATGAATTTCTCCCTTTGGCTACAAATCAATCAAATAGATAAAGGGATTTTCATTTCACATTATAAGTATATCAAAGATACGTTGAAGAAGTTGGGAATGGATGAATCCAAATCAGTATGAACTCCTATGGTGATTGGTTGTAAATTGAGAAAAGATGATGATTCACCTAAGTTTGATCAAAGAAAATATAGATCTATGATTGGTGGACTACTATATATAACTGCTACTAGATCAGATATCATGCATGAAGTTTGTCTTGTGGCTAGATTTCAAAAAGAACATAAAGAAACACATGTTGCAGCTTTGGAGAGGATCATATTTAGATATTTAAGAGGCACTCTAGATTATGGCTTATGGTATCCTAAGCATATTGATTTCACACTAAGTTCTTATACAAATGTAGATTGGGTTGGTTGTATTGATGATAGGAAAAGTAAAAGTGGTGGTGTATTCTTTCTTGGATGTAGATTGGTTTCATGTTTGAGTAAAAATAAAAATTTAGTTTATTTGTCTACTACTAAGACTGAGTATCTTGCAGCAATATTATGTTGTGCACGGGTTTTATGGATGAGACAAACATTAAAGGATACCTGAGTTGTATATGGCGAGCCTATTTCTATGTTTTGTGAAAATACAAGTGCCATTAATATTTCAAAGAATAAAATGGTGCATTCAATGACAAATCATATATCTATTAGGTATCACTTTCTAAGAGAGAAGGTTATGGATAAT
>CM021105.1:470284959-470410491 GCA_007115665.2 Sequoiadendron giganteum
AAAGGGTTGGAGAGTTGGTGTAAAAGCATTCTGCAACAACAAAAAGCAACATTGCATGATTTATGGGTGTTTCCTTTTGATTTTTCTCACTATGTGTGCATGGTTCTACTTCCCTATTAGTTTTGTAGTTAGTTTTTTGAAGGGAAGTAATGATGGTGTTTTTTGTTACAGTATTTGATGTATTTCTAGCTCATTCTTTTTGTGGTTTTTTTTATGATGAGTCACTTTGTAAAGTTAGTTTGAGCTTCTTTACTTTTCTATTGCAACTTAGTTTGATTGCATGTGCATGATGTGTGTGTGTAATCTGAAAATTTGTAGTCCTTAGAAGATTGCACTAGTTTTGTGTAACTATAGGATCCTCTTGGCCAAGCAAAATCCAATTTAGGGATTTTGTCTACTGTAGCAACCCCCATGATCACTATTTATTCATAGTTTCAGATCCAGGAACCTCTTCTCTTCCTTGCCCTTTTTCCTTTTTTTTTATAGGTAACCTTAGGTAAGGTTAATTGCACATTATAAAACTAAATCCAATGATAAAATGGAGTTCAAGACTGTTGTTTGAACCTGCAACAAATGCACAACAACTCTCCCATCTTAAGAACTCCATTTGTACATCCAACTTCTCCATTTTGTAACTCATCCATAAGACCGCCTTGTGATTCCAGCAAATCACATGAAACAACTAAGATATCCAAGCACTGTCAAGACCTGACATTAGAGACCTTGGGATAGTGTTCTGCAATCTGATTATGGAAGATTATCTTTCAAGAGAGGTGACGCACCTATGCATTACCTGTGTTGAGAAGTGCATAAAAAACACATCAATAGAATTGGTGCTAGGAGGGCACGACATGTTGTGGCTACAAAGGTGGAAGTTGGAAGTTGAAACAAACACTTTCAAAGAAGAAATCTGAGATAGAGAGATCTCTTTAAATGCTGAAACATAAAATCAAAAAAATCTGAAGGAAAACAAAAGCTGAGTTGAAATGGAGCAACACGTGCAAATCAACATCACTCAGCTACATGCAGATTTAAATAGGAGATTGAGAAGGCCATTGTAGCAGTTTGCGTTGGTAGATAGATGTAGAATTCATGACACCCATAGGCACAATGAATTGGAGTGTCTAACCTTCTTGAGCAGAATTGAAAGAGTCTTGTAGGGAGAAATTCCCTTTTGCGAAATATATCAGCCTTTGGCCCTTGCAGACCCAGAGGAAGAATTGACAACCATGGCAGCCAAGGCATTTAAAGAGCTTATCCAAGAATGTTTGGGCAGAAATGATTGACCAAGATTGTTGGAAGTACTAATGTCAAGCTGGTGGAGATTTCACAATGCACCACACTTAGAAATAGCTTGTCCATCATGTGCAAACATCATCACCAAGTCAGGGGTTTTTCAAAAAATTTGGGGCAGCCAACTATCAAGGAGGATGATTCATCCCATGAGGCAAAAAAGCTATCAACATCTGGAGGACAACACCTTCAAGTCAGACCAAGAAGTTGCACAAAAATAGATGTTGGGACAATAAATACTGAAGTTGAAAATCAATATGGAGAAGCTAATTTCCCTGGGACAACAAAAGGCTTTGGTGAAGTTTCACTAAGAATGGAGTTGAAAAGCCTCTCATTCATGAGTAAGAGGTAGTCCTCCAATCTAGAGGAGGAGCCATTGGCAGTTGAGGATGGGTCAAAAAAGTTTGCAGCAATTCATGAGGATGCTGAAAATCAGATGAGAAAAATCAACAAAGGGAAAGGGATGACAACCTTGCTAAAACAGAAAATGATGACGAAGGCATAAGTAAAATAAAATTAGAAGACTTCTCCTTCATAAATGATAGTGATCGAGAAACTGAAAATTAAAGTTTGGAGGAGTGGGGACAACCACTCACCATGGTTGTCTACCATCATGCTCCTTTTTCAAGTGATGAAGAGGACCCAGTAGCGGAAAGATATGATCAACTCATCTCTAGAGTAGCAAAGGATAGGTCTGAGCTGAAATACGAAGTGGATTTGGAGGTGATACTACTTCCGAATTGGTGCATAATTCATAATTCTTCGCACTCGAAGTTCACATGCGGATTGTGCCAAGAAGCCATCAAGCAAGTCAAAGAACAATCGAGGTAGCCGAGCACACCACTTCCTACAATTGCTTCAAGGACGAAATGTGAGGACCAAGAGCTTGATCCAGGTGACAACTCAGCTGAAGACAGTCCTCAAGAGGATGTTGGGACAATAATACAAGAAAGACAACAATACAATCTCAATTTTTCAAGCGATGAAGTAGATCAAACATGAATGTTATCCACCAATCATCAAGAATTTCTCCCTCTTCAAGAGCATTTCTGCACCATGGACTATAGGCTTTATGAAAAGTCATTGGAGGGAGATTGCGTAGTGGATTTTGGTCCCCTTGATGAGGTGCCATCAATTGATGACTTATTTCCATTGGGAGCTATAGTGCGGAGGTATGCTCATGTCGAGGAAGAGCACATCCCAGAAGATGGTAGTGATAAAGACATTCTCCTTGAGCCTCTGAATGGTGATGCACTAGATTTTTTGGATTGGGAAAGGTGTTGTGGATAATGCGCTGTGAAAAAATTTCCTATGAGAAGTAAACATTGTTGCCATTTCTGTGAAGTTTCAAACCACAAACACAGTTTCATGTTTTGTGCCACTTGCCCTACTAAAATGCAATGCCAATGCTTCTGATTTCTCATAGGAAATTTTTATAGCTTATTGGGGACATGTCATGCTCCTCATGTTTATCCTAAGCTAGTTTTACTTCTATATTCCTTTGACCTATCTATATCATTTGTGTATGTTGATCTAATTTCTATTTTTTCTTTCTTTTTATGTTTTAGTGCTAGGAGGTGTTTACTAGCCTAACTCTATGTTCTTTGGAAATGTGTTTCCTACCAAAAATCCCTTTGTCCCTTGTACATTTCCTATGTATCTCTTTATAAGTTTCAATTTCAAAATATTTAATGTTGATTGACCAGAAACCTGTCCTGCCACCTATCCTGTCATCAACACTATTAATTTTTCATCCCCTCCAATATACATAGTTATTTTCTTATAGCTACAATTTTTTTGTAAAGTTATTTTAGTTTTAATATAAATTATTGTCTAAATATAATTTATTATTTTGTCAAATTGTTTTTGAATATTTAAAGTATATTCTGGAAGTAAATTTTACTAAGAAGTGGATGTTATAAACATTAAATTCATATAATTTAGAAACTTAAAAGATACATGAGATATTTATTCTAAATATTTTTTAAAAATTTCTTGAAAAACATTTGGATTAAATAATTGTTTAAAAAATTATCATACCTTCCAGCCTATTATAAAATTATCTATTTAGTATTTTTTATTTTGTTTTGAGAATATTACATCTTTTATAATTGAATTGTTAAAAAATGTAATTTTCTATTCTTATAATATAAATTATGTATAATTGTTGAAGCAATTTTTAATTACTAAAATCTAATAACACTTTTTCTTGTAATAAAAAATCTAAAAAAAATATTACTAACATGAGTAAAACACCACAATAGAGGCAAATGTACATAGTCAAAAAGCAAGAAACTAACTTTTTAAAAAAATATTGGCTATTCATTCCTATTTACTACCAAGGTGAAACATATTTCAGTAAGTGATACATACCTATTCACCAATGAAGAAAGGATTTGTAATACATATTTCCTATGTCTGCACAACCTCTAAGCCTAACTGGTCCTTTGCATTGCTCAAGCTGTAAATTAGGGACAAAATTCTTTGTTTTAGTAAGTTAATCAAAACTCAGTAAATCTATGAAATATTTTAGCAAGCTAAGCAGAACATCATGCACCTAGAATCCAAAGCTCTAATAGTAGCACTCTTAGGAAACTGAATGAATGGAGTACGGTCAAAGGAAGCAACCCTTACCAATGACAATAGTAGGATCAATTGAGCGTCTAGTTGATTGCCATATAAATTAGGGACCAAAATATGTCATTTAGCAAGTTAATCAGAACTCATAATATATCTAAGAAATATTTTAGCAAGCTAAGCTTTACATCGTGCACCTACACTTGAAAGCTCAAACACTAGCACAATTACGAAACTAAATGACTGGACTATAGACAAAGGAAGCAACCCTTACCAATGAAGGTATTAGTAATATTTCATTTCCTAGTTAATCCTTCCAATCCAATCTGTGTCGGTCTTCTGAAGGCCCTACCATTAACAGTCATCTAAGAAAGTTAATAAAAAGGGAAACAAAATATAAACTTCAAGAAAAGAAAGTGGCTAGTCTCGAAAACAAATTACAAACTTGAAGAAAACAAAGTGGTTACTCATGCCCATTTTATACCTAGATCAAACATAATAGAGTAAGTCATACATACCTATTTATGAAGAAAGCAAGGAATTATAATACTTTTGTCCTATGTGTGCACAACCTTAAAGCCTAACTGCTCCAAAATGCAAAAGTTGTCCTATGTATGCACAACCTTCAAGCCTAAGTGCTCGAAAATGAAAAAGTTGTCTTATGCTTGAACAACCTTCAAGCCCAACTGCTCTGAAATGCAAAAGCTGTAAAATAGAAACAATTATTTTTGATTTCGCAAGTTAATCAGAACATGTTACATAGCCAAACAAATAAAATAACAATTCAAACAATCTTGCTTGATGTCTCTAACACTTTGTTGCACTCTTTATTTATTTGTTTTTTCACCTTAGTTTGTACCCACTAATTTGCGTTTTAATTTTATGTCACAAATCAAGTATTTGTTTGAATTGCACAATACACAAATAAATGTTACCTTGTTGTCTTATTGATTTTAGAATGTAAACTTTTTTTGCACGTAAAACAATTTTTTTTGAAAAGCAAAATATCTGTACAAAATTGCAGAGAAGAAATCACATGCAAAAAAGAAGACAATTTTCTTGTTAAGGACGAACTCCCAACAAAATTGTAGAAGACTAAGCTACATTAAAATCATACATTCGTAGAATATATACTATACACAACTTCAATCTTCTCAGGATGCTCTTCAGTCTTTCAAAATGCCCTTTGATCTTTTGAGAGTGCTTTCTAACTTTATAAATTGTTAGCTATCAAGTTATTGACACAAGCTTTATATTTATTTCATTGTACAAGAGATAAGATTTCTTATATTTTTCTTGATAGTCAAACATTTAATTATGTCAATATCATTTCAGATGCAATTGTTCGCTGCATCTAGAATTTGTTTGTCTACCACCCACTACAATTGTTAATGCTTGTACTTGCACAAACTTGGGACGTATCTCTTTAGAGCACCCATTGTGCTATAAAAAATGATACAAAATAGAGTAAATTTCACTTTAATATTTATTGCAAACTCGTAAACATCAATTCTACATTTCTTGCAAATGTAACTCTTAATAAAATAATTCAAGGAAAATATTTTAAAAATGCATCTGTACTCTTTTTTTGTACTCACATTTATTTATTGCATTTTGAAAATGTCTCCATGAATTAAATGATCTGGAAACTAGTTTTATTGAAAACACAAAACACTTAAAAAATAAAATTGAACTATAGAAATAGCACAAAAATCTATTTTTTGATAGTAATAAATAGCACAAATAAAATTGAACCATAGAAATAAAATTTCATGACATTAAAGTTTCATTGAAAACACAAAACACTTAAGAACTAAAAAGGAAAATATTACTGTTGTAGCTATGAAAGAAAGCAAATTGTATTTTCGAATATGTTCTTTCAACTGAATTGTTGAATTTCAAATTTTTCTGGTTTGCAGTGGGCTATTTTTGTCCTTCGAAAATTCGTTGAAGCATTGAATTTGGAGAGTGGTTACTGAAGTGGGTGCTCGCTATTTTTCTTGGGCGTTGAAGATTTTTATTGGGTACTCATTTTTGATTAATTTCCCCTGAGCTCGTATTCGGTATTAACGATTTTCTTGGAAATCATTGTTTGAGATTTTCATTGGAGGGTTTAGGGTTTGAATTTTGTGCTGGAAATATTTGTTGAAGTGATACATATTTGCTGGAGTTTTTCATTTAAGTGATACATATTTGCTGGAGTTGATCAATGGACATATTGGGTAAGTCTGCTTCTTCGTCTTTGTCAATAGCACAACAAACATGGGAGTAGGGACCCACACTACTTCAAGAAGTGAAGGTGTCTGCATTGGCATCGTTATCTGATTTGTATCGCCATTTTGTTGACATGTTGAATGGAATGTTCCAGACCCCTCTGGATTTTCGAGGACTGCATATCGGAAAGCCAGAGTTGGGAGTAATCATATCCCCAAAATTTTGCAGACTGTGATTGAGCAGAGGAGAGCAGATTTAGTGTGCATTCTTAATCTTTAAGGGGCCATTTTAGCCCTTTTTCCTAGCCTGGTTCCTAATACAGATGCCAAGTTTAGTGTTGTTTTGTAATTTTAATGTTTCTTGTGTTCAATGTGACAGTTTTGTATTATTTCCCATTTTGTTTATTCTTGAACATTAGCACAGTCGTGCAAACATTTGTGCAAGAATGTTAACATTCCTCAACCATATGGGCTCCATTTGGCATTCAAATAGCTTCTAGACTCACTCTCCAGGTTCCCTATTATCTCATATTTACTGTTCTGCACTTAATTTTATGATTTTGTTCCTATATTTCCAATTTTCATCATTTTCATTTCCCAGCGCAATGCTTTTTCCTATTGAACAAATGTAGCTTAACTAGGCATACAGTTACTTTAAATTTCCTTTACACCTTGATTAACCAACTACCCAAAATGTGACTCAATTGAGAGGATTTAACAGGCTGCACAGTTTTTATATGAGATTTATCAAGGATTTGGGAGGTCTCATGGCACCTCTCACTAATCTTCCAAAAACAAAAAGACCGGTTCAATAGGAGAGAGGCAGAAGACATTGCATTTCAAAATATTAAGAAAGTAACAAATTATAGTCTTACACTTCCAGATTTCATTCAGCCCTCTATGGTGGAATGTGATGCTTTAGGCATAGGCATCATGGCAGTGTTCATGCAAAATAAGACACACATTGCTTTTGAAAACTGAAAACTGAATAAGAAAAACAAGCTTTTGTGCATAGATTGTAAGGAATATTAGCCATTATGCATGCTACAGGAAAATTTAAGTCATATTTGTCAGAGCAGAAAATTATTGGAACATATCATCAGAGTCAAAAAAAACTTAATTGTCATAAAGACTTGGAGTGAACAATATGCAAACTACAAACGATATTCAATATAAGAAGCACAATGGAAGGGAGAAATTCTAGCTGAATATTAAAAAGATTAGATAGCCACTGCTATGTTGCAAGACGAAGAAAGAACACAAGAGGGCAGCACACATAATTTTTCAATTGACGTGATATTTAATTTTGGGAAGCACTTATAGTTTTTCAAGTGATGTGATATTTAATTTTTTTATAAGAATTGCATATATCTTGTATCCAATTCAAAATTTAAAAGAAGGCTACTTGAGGAATATAATTCCTCATTACCAGTTATATTGGCTTTTAGTTTTTTTAGTTGTACTATGTAACTATAGCACAAGAGGCAAATTTTTTAAGGGGATTGAAACAAGATGTAAGCAACTTTTTTAAGGGGATTGAAAGAAGATGTAAGCAACGTTGTGGCTTCAGTCAATTCTGGGAAAGGAAGAAAATAAAGAATGTGAGAAGCCCGTGTCTTTTGCAGCCCTCGCCTGTTCGCAACCGATAACATTAAGCTACTTCTTATGGGTGGGCATGACACTAGCGTTGTCACTGTAACGTTGCTTTTGAGGTATCTGGCTCTCAATCCGAACTGCTACCAAAAGGCTCTTCAAGGTATATAGTAAAAACCTCTGCATCCCTGATTTATTTTAACTTGTCTTGATAGGATTATTGATTTGGGAAAAGAGTACAGAGCAAATGGAGATAAAGCGGGAGAAGGAGACAAGTGAGGTGCCTGTGCTACAGTGGGATGAACTTCAAAAGACGCTCAGTCTTTATCCTCCAGCAAGAGACGCCCAAACTACTTCATTGGTGTTGTTGAAGATGGTGGTACATTCTAGGTCAGGAGGCACCATTGAGGTCATGGGATTAATGCAGGGAAAGATGGATGCGGACACTATTATTGTGATGGATGCATTTGCTTTTCCTGTGGAGGGTACTGAAACCAGAGTCAATACACAGGCTGACGCTTATGAGTATATGGTGGAGTATTCCCAGACTACGAAACATGTATGTATGCTATTCATGCATTCATTTCTCTTCCTTTTACTATTTATTTTCTTTGTAATATGTGTGTTGCCCATTGTTGCAGAAATAATACTATGGTTCCATGGATTGGTTTTTTCTTTTTTGTTTTGTCTCTGTTTTAAGAGTAATTAGAGATTTGGTGGAATTGATATAGAGTGTGATAGTATGGTAATGTGATGTATAAAAGTATGTCTCTGAAAATATATTAAGCTGCAACTGTTTATGTGAATTATTTTTTTTTCATCATTAAAAAACTCAGATTAGGATAGTGAAGGTTCAGATACACAGGTCGTCCATAGGTAGGTAGCAATAATATGTTCAAACATAGCACCTAGGAATAGTAATAGAAAAGTAATATCTAGAGTTAGAGCTCATGTAGGAATCATGAATAAAGTAGGCAATTCAGAGTGTAGCTTTTGTGTAATTTTTAACACCTTGAACAAAATGATAGCACACATCTAGAAAGACCACAACCAACATTGGCCCAACACACATCTAGAAAGACTTTCTGAGTTACTAATAGAAAGTCCTTATGGATGATGGTCTTCCCACTCTGATTCAAGAGTGCCCTCTCAGTTTTGGGGATGAGGGAAGGGGTTTGAGGGGACAGCAAAATAATTTCTTAATTAAGTCTGATAAGAGGAAAACAATGGTGAAGTTTTTGGGGATCTTCTTGTTAACCAAGAAGGCATAAGAATTAAAATTCTTCATTATTTAACCAAGAACACCCAATGATCGTAAGACTAAAGAAACTTTCATTTAATACAAAAGTAGTTGACAAAGGAAAGTTCTACTAGATGTGTTAAATTGCATAATTAAGTCTGATTATAATCTGCTCAAAAACCTCTTACGAAACTTTCATTTAATACAAAAGTAGTTGACAAAAGAAAGTTTTGCTGCATGTGTTAAATTGCATAATTAAGTCTGATTATAATATGCTCAAAAACCCCTTTTAGATCTGGAGATAAAGTCTGATTGTAATCTGCATTTATATCTGCTATGAATAGGAAAGATATTCATTAATTGCATGCATTTTTGACTCCCACCTCTTCTCTGTTTATACCATTTAACATGCCTTTATCCAAGGGAGGTGACTATCCATAATGGGGGTCGGCCACATTAGAAGTATTTAAATTAAATTAAATTTATTTTAATTTCTTCAAAGTAGGAGCCAATCTAAGAAGGTCGGCCAACATTAAGTCTCAAGATAAATAATGAATATTTCTTATATCTTTCTCGTTGGTCAGTCCAAAATTAAGGAACGACAATTTCATCAATATGGGTGCCACACATGAATGGGGTCAACCAACCCATTAAGACCACAAATTTAATATTAAAACACAATCAATATTTTCCTTTAATAGTAGCAAAATGATAGTAGATGATAGCAGCAATTTGTACTTCTTCCCTTTGACATCAATGATCAATGACAACAATATTTCCAACAAGTTTCGGATGCGGTTCCCATTATCATATGCACAATGCATATGGGAATAAAAGGTGAAATTTTATGACACATAATGGCTTAGTTGTTAATGTACATGGCATGATGTTGTGATATTATTGGGCCACATATTAATCACACCAACAAATACAATGCTCTTATTGGTTGATGTGTACAACATGTCTCTTCATTGTCACCAAGTGTAAAGACGAGAGCATAAATTTGATGCTTGGCAAGTTTTTTTCATTGCCAAGGCTCTTTACATCACAGTTTTAAAGAAATGTACTATACATGAAATCGTGATGCCTAATAACCATTGATCTCCCTCACTTAAAGACATCAGCGATCATCATTCAAGCAAAATTAAGGGAGTTAATGGTCACACTATTCATTTTTAAAGTGTATAAAAGTGTGCCAAAGGAACATTTAACCTATTGCACTACTCCCAGATGACCCAAAGCACCATTAACATTTTGTTGAGGCTAACAATTTCAATTGCTACATTAATGGTTGCAAGGGTCATTTCCCTTTTCAACCATCAACATTGATAGGGATACCCCATAGGTCTTGCAAAGCCTAAAGTATAGGAGGGATTTGAATATCTCTTGTTTGTTGTGACTCTCTTGACTAATGGTTGAAGAATTGCTTCCTATTTTACATATGTTTGACATAGATTTGCAAAATTAGGAGGAGAACTTGTATGAGGTGCACTATTTTTTTAGGTATTCTATTTTTCCCTCATACTCTATCTTTAAAGAATGAACACATTATTGTATCAGGCTCATTTATGAAAAAAACCCTATTATGGATGGATTTGTATTTAGGGATGGGTACTAAAATAAGAAAGACACGCTGCAATGTCCTTTTTTAAATCATCCTTATTTTGCCTTAAGTAACTCTAACTCACAATAATAATTGCCAACTGATTATAAATATTAATTTATCCTAGAATTTATTATTTTGATTGTATATACTTTAGATTTAAAGCTTATAACATGGTTTTAAAAATACAAAACTTATTCTCGAATCTTTACTGTAATATTTCTTTTAATTTATAGTTATCTCTCTTTGTATAAATGTCTTGAAATGTGTCCAAAATTTTCCAAGTTAGGGGTTGTGTCCTCAAGTTAAATGAATTGTTGCTCCATGCTCTCTAGGAGTAATTATCAAATAATAAAATATGTATACTTTATATGATGCTCCTTCTTGTTTGGTGTCTCTTATATATCGTTTTTCCTTTGATAGTCATGATTCTTCACATGTACCTTGGCTTTTGATTAAATTTAACTTTATTTTTAAATTTTATAATTATATTATATTATAATTATATATTTATCTAGTTTAATATATTATTATTATAATCTCATTTTCAAAAGGGGACATTATAGTCCACCCTTCCCAAGATTTTTTGTCCTCAAGCAATCATAAACTAGGATATGTTAGAATTTCTACACTTGATTGATTTTTTTTTTTAAGATGTCGGGATCCCAAATCAATTTGGGAAATGCAATAAATCTTATTAATGATGTAGTATATTTCATTAACTGACTATTTGTTGCTAAATCTTGTGGAACAACTTTGTCTTTCTTGTCTTCAAAATTTTTGCTTGATGATTCATTTTGTCTTGCAAAATTCTTGAGTCGTACCCAGCTCTACTAATTGCTTTGTCCCTACAACTTCTAATTTTTTAGGGGGTTGTTCTTTATGAAGAACCATTTCACCATTCATCTTCTGCTATGTTATGCTAATATCATCACAAGTTGTGAAACTTGAACCAAGATATGTCTCTGCCTTTATTTCAAAAAGTGGGTTATCCCAACATATAAACCTCTTTGCATCCATTTCAAAAAGAAAATTATTTGTAACCTAGTGGAACAATTGAAAATTATTTCTATTATCAAGTTGGAAATTAGTTTCTTGTTTAGACCATTCATATTGGCCTTAATTATAAACAATTGTCCTCTCAATCCTTCATTTTTTATTCTCAATTAGTGTCAACATTCCCAAATTGCTTACTAGTCATTGTTGATCTAACAATTCTCGTATATTCAAAATCAGCAATTTAGTAACTATTGAAACCTTCTTTAGCATGTGCCTCTAATGTGTGTACTTCCTCATTTTCTTAAAAAGAATTTGTTGAGATCCTCAACACTTTCATTTTTGTGACCCAAAACTTCCAAATTTGGGCTAATTGAAATGTCCTTCTCAAATGCATATTCATCTTCAATGCTCTTCTAAAAATCAATCAATGACTCGTCTTGTGGAAGTTTGAAAGATAGTGCATGATTTGGTGCATCTTGAACTTGAAATCTTCTTGTTCAACAAGAGGAACCCTTCTTGTCTTCCCTTCATTGATATTTTGGTGACACGTGCCATCATTAGAAACTAATAAAACATTATCTCCTTCCTAAGACTCTTTATCTTCCACTTGCTTTTTAGGTTCTTCTTGTTCTTCTCATTGGTCTGCTCATTTATTTATTTTATACTTCATTCTTTTGCTTTCTTTTGTCTTATTTTCTTTCTATTATTTTTCTCCTTTTATTTGTTATCTCTTTCTTTGTCTATCTATCAAGAACTCTTTTATTTCTCTCTCCTTTACTTTCACTCTTTTCAGTCATTTTTTTTCTTTTCTTCATTTATTTCTCTTTTTTTTCTCCATTTTCCATTCTTTATTACTCTCTTTTCTTTTTTGTCTATATCTATCTACTTTTCCTTTTTCTATGTCTCTTTTACCTAGTTTCTTTATTTTTATTTTCCTCTCTTTCTTTGCATGCATTTAGTCTTGTCCATTTTATCTCTTTTTTTATCTTTATCTTTATGCGTGTTTCGCCTCTCTCTATCGAACAGTCAAATTTATAATTTATGTTTCTTTCTTCTATATCTCTTTTTCCTAGTTTCTTTCTTTTTAGTTTTCTCTCTCTTTCTTTGCATGCATTTAGTCTTGTCCAATTTTATCTCTTTTTGTATCTTTATCTTTATGTGTGTTCCCCCTCTCTATAGAACACTAAAATTTATAATTTATGTTTCTATTTTCTTATTGGAAACTCTGCATTTTGTCTTCTTTTTTTCATTTCTTTTTCTCATTCTCTCGCTCTTTATTTTTTTCCTTTTCTCTATTTTTCTATTTTTATCTTTATCTTTATGTGTGTTTCGTCTCTCTCTATCGAACACTTAGATTTATAATTTATGTTTCTTTTTTATATATCTCTTTATCTTTATTTGTGTTTCGCCTCTCTCTAACCAACACTCAAATTTATAATTTATGTTTCTTTTTTCTATCTCTTTTTGCTAGTTTCTTTCTTTTTAGTTTTCTCTCTCTTTCTTTGCATGCATTTAGTCTTGTCCAATTTTATCTCTTTTTGTATCTTTATCTTTATGCGTGTTCCCCCTCTCTATAGAACACTGATTTATAATTTATGTTCTATTTTCTTGTTGGAAACTCTGCATTTTCTCTTTCTTTTTTTCATTTTTTTTCTCATTCTCTCACTCTTTTTTTTTTTTCCTTTTCTCTATTTTTTCTGTTTTTTATTTGTCAAGTAGGTGATATTTTCATAGTGTATCATATTACATAATATTTTCAGTGTCATATTATGTAATGTTTTATCAAGATTTAATTATGTAATTTTTGAGTCAATTTTATTGAACTATATTTTATTAGTGATTCAAATGAACTCATCTCCCATGCATGAATGATCCAATTATAACTCATTGTATTTAGGTGATGCTCATAAGGGTGAAGCATTGACACTTCCCGATAGATCATTAATCCTAATACTACTCTAGCTCTAGTGTGCTTAACCTGAGAGTTTCACCCAATATCTTGGGGGAAGCTAAGTGGTAGCTAGGTTGGCTTAATATTGGGGGAACTCCATGGTAAAGATTTTTTTAGTAGAGTATTTATTGTATGGGTGACCTCTAAGATCACCTTAGATGCAATGAGTGCTAAGTGGACTATTCATGCTCATAAGAGACAGGTTCTTGTGAATCACTATTCATTAAATATTGATTAGTAAATTTGATTCAAAAATTGTGCAATTGAATCTTGATAAAACATCACATTTTTTCTTATATTATGTAGTTTGCTCATTCATTATTTATTTATTCCTCTTTATTTATATAATGTATTTCTTTTACTTTCGTTTGTTTTATTTTTGAATGTTTTTATTTTTATTTTTTTTATCTTTCTTTTGTTCTATTTCTCACCTCTTTTCCTTTCTTGCTATCTTTTATTTTTCTTATTGGTTTGTTTGTTTATCTTCCTTTCATTGTTTCTATTGACAATTTTAATTTTTTCTTTTACTCGTTATTTTTCTATTTTGATTTATTTCATCATTTCTATTTTTCTATTTTTCTTTGTTTCACTTATTTTATATCAATTTTTTTCTACATTAATTTATTTCTCTTGTACTATTTGAACTTTAATACGCATTTTTTTGGTTCTTCCTCTTTATTTTTGTCTCATTTTCCTTTTTCTTATATACTTTATTTTCTATGTCATCATCTTTATTTTATTATTTCTAGTTGTTTCTACTTATCTCTCTTTTTGTTTTGATTATGGTAGATTTAGGAAGGGCTCATACCCATTACAGAACAACCATTAAGACAAAGGGAAAACAAAAATCATCAGAAGTGAGACAAATAAAACCCACAAAGACAACAACAGGACCAACAAAGCTTTTTACCGAAGCTAAGAATAGGGAATAAGTTTTGGACTCAAGGAGGTTCAAAACCAAATTTCAACAAATGCTTCAAAGTTGGATCCGAGCAGGATTGGAGGCTCCAATTAATAGACGAGCTACCATTCATATCAACAATTTTTTTCTTGCAAGAAGCACCATCCAATATGAAGATCTTTGTAGAAGGCTTCCCTTTACCAGTAACCATGGGATGCAACTTAGTAGAAGTACCAAGCTTGACATCCAACTTTCTTTTTGTCCCTAACATAGGATCTTTACCATCAACATTGTGTGAGGCCAAAGTCATAGCAATACCACCACTTCAGGAACTCAACAAAGTATTCAAATCTTTAACATTCAAAGGGGTTGACCTTGAATAGTAGGGTGATGTTTACGAGGAGGTTCATAATGAAGTTCTTACACCTAAGACCTGAGCCTGGATCATAGATTCACACTTTTGGGTAGCACAAAGCCATACTTAACCAAGCCACAAAATCTTGCAAAGAGAAAGTTGGATATATTTTTAGTGACCTTATCTAATGTAATAAAATGATGAACATCAGAAATATCTTGAAGAATATCTTCATCCCAAAATTCCAATGGGAGCTCAGGAAGATAAATCCAAATAGGTTGCAAGTCAAGCTTAGTAACATCAAAGCCAACATATCAACTCTAAAGGTGAAGAAAAGCCTTACCAAAAAGCCATGGGCCATTGTGATAAATGTGATTGCAATCATCCGAGGAACAAAAGGAAAAAAGAAAAAACTCATTCATCAAGGCCATAATACAAAGACTAGGAGCAAACCAATACTTTGAAGCCCACTTATGAATAACAACAATATTTGGTCAAGCCAAAAAATCTCCCAATAAGGGCAACTTGCACAACACCCAATGATATATCAATCCACAAATCAAGATGGTGATGAGAGGAGCAAGAGGAGCCCCAACAACACTGTTCATGTATAGACTAGAAGAAGCCTTAAGAGATGTGCCACCAACAACAATAGCTCCACAAGGAGGAGGAGACAAAGACATAGTTTCAACAAACTAGGGAACCCCCATAACAGGAACGTGTAACAACTTAAAAACCCCAACCAAAACATAAGTAACATGGGAAGATAGAGTCTTGGGAGGGGGTAGTAAAAAGCCCCTCTTGAGAGAATGAAGTGAACCATCCCCAAAGGATTAGTCTCACCTCAATGTGACACCCCTTCCCAACCCCAACTTGGAAGAATGTAAGACTAAGGTAAGGCGAATTGGGTGTTGGGTGTTGGATTGGGTTACCCTCTTTATGTATCTCTTTCTCCTCTTTATGCATCTTTTTTTCTTTCTTTATGTCATCTCGACATGACACCCTTTTTCGACCCTAACTTGGCAGAATGTAAGACCAAGGTAAGACGGGTTGGACATTGGGTTTCACCCTCTTTCTGTCTCTCTTTCTCCATCTCTTTCTTTTTGTGTTTTTTGCCTCATTTTCCTTTTACCTCTCCTTTTTTTATTTTCTCTCGCTTTTCTTTGTGTCGTCCCAACATGACACCCTTCCCGACCCCAACTTGTCAGAATGTAAGACCAAGGTAAGGCAAGTTGGGCATTGGGCTAGGTCGCCCTGTTTATGTCTCTTTTTTTCATCTATCTATTTTTGTGTTTTTTTGTCTCACTTTCTTTTTATCTCTTCCCTTTTTCTTTTTTCTCTTTCTTTGTGTTGTCCCAACATGACACCCTTTCTCGACCCCAATTTGGCAGAATGTAAGACCAAGGTAAGGCGGGTTGGGTGTTGGGTTGGGTCACCCTCTTTATGTTTCTCTTTCTCGATCTATATACTTTTGTGTTTTTTGTCTCACTTTCTTTTTACCTCTTCGCTCTTTCTTCTCTATCTTTTTATTTGTGTTGTCTCAGCATGACGCCCCTCTCGACCCCAACTTGGAAAAATGTAAGACCAAGGTAAGGTGAGTTGGGCGTTGGGTTGAGTCGCCCTATTTATGTCTTATTTATTTATTTATCTATATTTGTTTTTTTGTCTCACATTTTTATTTTACCTCTTCCCTATTTTTTTTTTAATTTTTATGTCGCCCCAGCATGACACCCCTTCTCGACCCCAACTTGGTAGAATGTAAGACCAAGGTAAGGCAAGTTGGACGTTGATTTGGGTAACTCTCTTTATGTCTCTATATCTCCATCTATCTATCTTTATGTTTTTTGTCTCACTTTTGTTTTACTTTTCATTTTTTTCATTTCTTTTGTCACCTCAGCATGACACCTCTTCTTGACCCCAACTTGGCAAAATGTAAGATTAAAGTAAGGTGGGTTGGGCATTAGGCTGGGTTGCCCTCTTTATGTTTCTTTCTCCATCTATCTATCTTTGTGTTTTTTTTTTTACTTTCATTTTACATCTCCCCTCTTTTGCTTTTCTTTCTCTATTTTTTTATGTATTTTTTGTTATTCTATCATTTTTGATCGAGCTCTATTTATTTCTACTGTCTTGATGTATTTTTTGTCTATCAACCTTGTATTTGGCTATTCTCTCCTTCACTCTTATTGCATTCCCAAACTCTCTTTTGGCCTTGCCAAACACCTTGATTCACTTCGCCTTTTGCATTTAGCTTTGTCTGCAAGTTTGCTACCCTTAAGACCATTGTCCTATCAGACCTACTAACCTTTGTTTTGACAGTATTAGACTGTCCCTTCACCTCTTTTGTTGTCACTAGACAAATCATTGTCCCTATCACAATTGCATCTTGTTTTTCTAACTCATTTTGAGTCTTGACAAATAATTCATCCTTGACTTTCTTTGTTTCAAACTTTGACACCAATTTATCAACTCTTCTCTTTAACATTACATCTCTCCTTGCCAAACATCATGACTTTTGCTACCTTGGTTTATTTTTTACTATCCTCCAGCAATGGTGTTAGTGTGAAAGTAATACCATCCTTTTCAATGGTGTAAGTATTCTTTCTTCCATCATAAATTGATTCCTATCAAACTACCATGGCCTTCCAAGTAGTAAATGACAACATCTCATTGGAAAAACATCACAAAGTATACTATCCTTGTATCCACCAATGCTAAATTCAACAAAAGCTTGTTCATTCACCAAGATAGATTGATTATCATTCACCCAAGACACTTTATATGGTATTTCATGAGGGATTTTCTCTAACTTCAGTTTATCTACCATTTCATTTGACACCATGCTATTAGTACTCCCTGAATCTATCACTACTTTGCATGCCATTTCTTTGTATTTGTCGGTGGTCCCGAATAGTGCCCTTCTTTGAGTCATCTCCTTCTCTTTGGATGCCTTGAGGAGTGTTCTTCTCACCATCGATGTCTCCCCAACTTTTGGAGCAACAATTTGATTAGGAGAATTCACACTTTCACAGTCATCCTCTTGCACCAACTAATTCGTTCTTTCACCACCACTTGAAGTATAGTCTTGTCTTTCAAGACACTTAAATGTTGGATGCCCAAACTGATTACAATTGTAACACCTTCCTGAAAATGTATTTGAGCTTCTACCTCCACCAAATCTTCCCTTGAAACCTTTTAATCCACCCCTTTGATCAACAACTTGTTCCTTTCTTTTGCTTGCATCTTCTTGGCTTTCATTTAATTGTTTTGAAGTAGAAAATGATCCTCTTCCTCTTGAAGTGTCACCTTGTATTTTTTTGTACTATCTTCTTTTGAGTTTCTCTTCAACCCTTATTGCCATTTGGTAGCACTCTTCAATTATCTTTGGATTGTGCAAACTCAACTCATCCTGGATGTTGAACCTTAGCCCACTGAGATATTTAGCCACCTTTTCTACATCATCATCCATGTGACCTACTCTTATGCTCAACTTATAAAACTCATTAGAATTTTTAACATCCATTTCCCTTTGTCTCAAATCTTGAAGTTTCTTAGACATTTGAATTACATAATCACTTGGTAAGAACTTACCTCTCAATTTGGCCACCATTCTATCCCAAGAAACAATTTTTAACTTACCTTTCTTTCTCCTTTCAGTTTGTTCATAATCCCACCATACTAGTGCATGCCCCTTCAATTTGGTTTTTGCTATCTTCACCTTTTGTTCATTAGGTACATCATCACATTCAAAGTAGTTATCCAATGTTGCAATCCAATCTAACAATTCTTCTTCATTTAGGTTACCTCTTACATAGGCAAATCAATTTTTACCTTATGTTTATTTCCCTTAACTACCCTCAATAGTTTTGCCATCTTTGGCTCTTCAGGATCCAATTCTTCTTCCACATCTTCATACTCTTCTTCCTCTTCTTCTTCGGAGTCACTCTCAGCACCCACAACCATACCTCTTTTCTAACCTGTCTCAACACTTTCCAACCTTGCTACCAACCTATTTTGGAGTTCCTTCAACTTCCTAATCTCTCTCTCAGTCTTCTCTTCCATTTCTTGCATCTTCCTAGCCATATTGCTACCCTTAGGAGGCATCTTGTCTCTTCAACTTCTCACTTTTCACCCTCAAAGAATCTGATACCTATTCTCTGATACCAATTGATGCAGAGCATGGAGGCTATTGACAAAACAAAACAATTCTAATTGTTTCAATGAACTCTTTAATCCTCAAAATCCTAACTAGGGTGTTTTCTCAAACAACTCTTCCTATTCCCTTGTAGGTTTGCAAACTCAATTCCTTGACCATAACTCTTAGATCCAATCTCAAACCCACTTCTTAGTAGTCATTCCAAATACCCTTTAAGGCCTACAAACACATATCTCAAAAACTCAATAGGTCACTTTGGACCAACTCCCCCAAAATCATGCTATTACGTTGTCCTAGACCTTAATTAGGTCACTTTTTGAAAGCAAGTGCACTCTAAATATCTTCTCAACCTTAAAACTTTGTAGATAGTCCCTTACCAGGTTACAAAAGACCCAAATCAACAATCTTTATCCAAAGAAAATCCCTCCAAGATATCTAACCACCAAACCCTCATTTTTAACAAGTTACAAAGGGGTTTATTGAAAATTCAACTTCCCAACTTCTTCACACTTTACCAATGCATCACACATGCTTCAAATTGCCTGCACATGCTTAATCAACCACCAAAATTTGCTTCCCCAAGAGTTTTTCACACTTACCTACCCTTAACCATCAATTTTCACCCAAAACACACAAACTTAACAACTAGGGCATCATACCCAAACCCACAAATGACCTCCCCTACTCTCAAAAACCATTTTAACATATGAACCTACCATATTGGTCCCATTCCACCAAGCTACAGACAGTGGAATGGGCCATTAGTCCATTTTAAATGATTACAACCTTCAAAATGACTGTACAGACCCAGTTATTGTAAAAATGCAATAAAAGACTTGGATCTTTATGAAATTTAGTCAAAATAGAACCAAACCCTTGCTACTTCATGTCACCATTGATTTTAGAAGCCTTTGGGCCAATATGCTCATGTACGACCAAGTACAATAGTCTGTAACAGTGAATTACAATGAAACAAATAGAAAATCAAGAGAAATTAGGGGATTTTTATTGTTTGTCTTTCTCAAAATCTTCAACAACCTTCATCCATCGAGTTCCCAACATATTTAAACCTTAACCAACCTCTTACAACTGTTCTGATTGCCCTTTGAATGCCCATAACTGTTGGGCTTCCTCAATTTTACATTTTTTGCACTTTTGCAACTTTTAAACATGACGATATTGCAAAAATATGACAATATAAACTTACTGACTCGTAATTACATATTAGATGGTCTATTATCACCTTATTGGCACAAAAAAAGACTCACACACCCTAATAGCTATTAGAAGACCTTACTAAATCATATTTTCAAAAATGATGAATATGGTGTCCCACACCACTATGGCATCACCTTTCAAAGAGATAAGATAAAGGTGATTTAAAACACGTAGATTGCTCCCATCCACTCCAATTGCAACTTGTTAATGATAGGATGCATTATTTGAAAACCATCCAAAGAAAATATATATTTGAGTATATTATCGTATCAATAAACGTAATTTACCTAATATAGAATAGTATAAAATACGGTTAATGTGGGATCACTATACAACCTTGTCTATCATGGTTATAATCTATACTGAGGCTTGTTCCAACCTTGACCAAGGAAATAGTTGGTAAGTTATGAAAATTCTATTTTTCTAATTAATTAGAAGGGAAGCTAATGTAAGACTTAGGAAATTTATTTGAGTGTATAAATTTAACATTATTATCTAATTATTTACTTGATAATTAATGTTGAGTAAAAATAATAGGAAGACAATCAACATTATGGGTAATTGACTTAGTTTGGATAGAGGAAAGTGAGTTTGATAAAAAAAGTTATTGATAGGAAACATCTTATCATTCAAACCTTAGTCAATATCTTAGTAATAATCTTTGGTTTGGTTTTTATTTTGGAAAATAACTACCACAATAATACATATCGGGTCGCTAACATTCATAGAATTGAGATTAATTTGTTGTTAATAAATGAGAAATTTTAATTGTCCTAATTTATCAACTTACATAAATATGTTTAATGCTATATGGAAAGATGACTTTATAATGTAAGCTATAGAGAAAAGTAGAGAATTAGTCTAATGGGTCAATCATTATAATTATTCTATTTAGTAGGTTCATTTTTAATGTTTTATTTGTTGAATGGGTCTACCAAATTTGTTGACTTTTAGTTAGGAGTGGAACATGAAATAATCATTGTAATGATTAACTTCGTGCTTTATTAGGTTTGCTAAAACTTGTGTGATGATATGCAATAAAAGAGATTATTTAAGAATAATTAATAATATGTCTCATTGATGTAGAATATGGAATCTATAGGTGTTTTGAGTGAATCTCTTTGTGTGTGTATTAATGCATTTACGACAACTTACCAATTTAAATAATCCTTGTTGTAATTGATCCATGTGTTGGAATGTGGGATGACTAATTTGTGTTATAGGTTGTCATGCCCATAACTTTCACTAGAAAATGCAACATTTTTTTTTTGTAAATAGGCGTTATGCTAAATAAGATAAAAGTTAGTTTTCTTTTTGAAGTTACAATATATTTTTATTTTTTTACTCATTCTCCAAAGATCATGATGACATTATCCACTAACAATAATCCAATAATGATATTTAATTAAATATATTACATATGTTATGATGACATTATCGACTAACAATAATCCAATAATGATATTTAATTAAATACATTACATATGTTATGATGACATTGTCCACTAACAATAATCCAATAATGATATTTAATTAAATACATTACATATGTTATTTTTAATATTAAAACGATAAGCCAATAGTAGGCTTACTATATAGCCATCATAACACAATTATTCTCAAATCTAGTTTTAACATTAATACAATTCATTTAGTTAACCAAGATATTAACAATAATATTTACTCATGAATTATAAGAATTTTATTATTATTATTTCATCAATTAACAATAACTTTATTTATTTATAAAGTAGTATTTGTACCATTAGTTGTATCCCAATACTATACTACCCTTTTAGTATTTATAATTTACCAATTTTACCACTCAAAATATTCCTTAATACCAATGCATATTAGTTTCACCTTTTAATTTTATGCCTATTATTTCTCCATACCAATATTTTATTATTATTACTATTATTATTATTTATATGTAGAGTAAAACCTCGTTGAATATTTACATTTCCTCTCTATAATATTATTATTATCATTAGTCATAAATGATATTATCATTCTCTTTAAACATGACCACCATATTTTCCCTTAAATCACCAATTTGATCATTTGGTACTATAATATTTACTCTCCTATTACAGTAGTAATTTTATTATTACTAAATCAACCACAATAATATTATTTAGGATTTTTTTTTGGTTTGTAAGCATCATATCACTTCGATTAAATACTAATTCTTAGAAATATTATTTAGAATAAATATTGTTCTCAAAAATAATATTATAATTAAGAATCATATTATGTTTATAACTTAATTATTGTGGTAAATATACCTGTAATACCCCTCCATTTTGTTTCTTGTTCAAGTTGCTTTATGCTGTGTTTGGTTGCAGTTATTTTGATATTTGATACATTTTGTTATGATGTTTTGATCGTTACTATTGAGCGACAACTATTATTGTGGGATGTAGTTATCTGATTATTGTTTCACATGCTTTATGGATTAATGATATTGTAACATTAACATGCGATGTTATTATGAGATTATTGGATTATGATAGAAGTGTCAGTTTCGATGAGTGTATGGGTGAAGAGGACGAGTTCGCATCACTCGCTTGCGAGCACCCTGGGAATCCGTAATTCCTTCTTCACGGTGTGTATTATATGCTGGATATATTGTATGATGTTGTTTACTTGGTTGCAGGATTGCAGGTACATGACATCGACTCCACCTGGTTTCACAGGTTTGAGCGTGTCGATCCAACGGTTAACTTGAACGGGAGATAGTAGCTAGGTAACATGTGTCAAGTTTACACTCTAGGCTTAGTGTGTTGTCAGTTGTGTGTGTCGAGCCATTGTCTGTCTTGGTTTAATGTTATTTAATTTTGAAGGATTCTTGATTTGGAAATAGATATTTAGAATAATTGCATTTAAATCATGTTGATGGTTATTTAATTTAAATAATGCAATGTGGATAAAAGTTTATATTTAAATTAATGAATTATATTTAGTTTATTTAATTAATTAAATTTTATCCAAGGGGGTTGAATTTAGTTATTAAATAATTAAATTAATTAATTAAACGTGATGCAAGAGAATGAAAAGGAAATAAAAGAATTAAAATTAATTTTGGAATTTAATTTCAACGTGTGGGAATTAAATTAGAAATTGTAATTAAATGTTTATTTGGGAAATTAGTTGCAACTTTGGAAATTAATTTATTATTTGAAATTGCATTTTAAATTGAAAGTGGTTTTCAAAAAGTGAAATTGAAATTGAAATATCTAATTTGCATGTAATATGATTTAGGGTTGTAAATATTGAAATTGAAATATCTAATTTGCATGTAATGTGAATTAGGGTTGTATTAGGTATTTTTGATTTATAAAGAATATATGTTTTAATTTTAAGGCAGGAGAAAGAGATTTAGAAAAAAATACATTTTTACAGCAAGGAAGAAATTTTGGAAATTTACACAAAGGTTTGAAAAAAGTCTTGATTGTAGAATTGATTGAAGGAAAAATTGTTTGCATTTGTTGGGTTTTGGATTGGATTCATTGGAGGATTGAAGAAAAATTCAGGAAATCTTTGGAGGAGGCTTGCATCAAAAATTCATCTCTTCCTGTAGCTTCTTGTACCAAGTTTTCCTCTTTGTGTTTTATTGTTCTTGATTGTTTTTTAAAAAATAGTAGTGATTAAAGATTTGTATGTTAGATCTGTTTTAGAAAATAAATTTGATATTAGAAGAAAAGAATTAAATAAATTTACAGCCTTTGCTTGTGAAAATTCTTGAGTGAAAATTGTGAAAACCTCAGTTGAATTTAAATTATTTGGGGAAATCGATTATGTTGTTATGGAAATCAAACATAGAGATTGAACAATGCATTTAAATTTTTTTTAGAAAATGAAACCCTCGGTTTGTTATTAGAAAACGGATTTAAAAATCTACAGTATAGTTATATTTTTCATGGCAAAATAGTCTGGTTGCATCGCCTATAACTTCACTTACACAAACTGGGTTGTCAGGAAATTTAAAGGGTTTTTGCATTTTGAAATTTTCTTATCTTTGTCAAAAAATCGCAAGTACCCAGATTGTAGTTTTTGAGTTATACTTGAAACATGAGACTGCTGTTAAGTTATTTTCTCATGGCTGCTCTGAAAATAAAATAATAATAAATTGATATTTATAAATATTAATATTTTATGTATTGTTATTATAATATTAAAATATTATTTAATAATATTTTATATTATAATTTATAATATTAAAGTATTATATTTATTTATATTATTTTAAATAAAATTTGTATATTAGATTAGTGGAATTAAAATTATAAACGTATGGGAAATTATTGTTTATTTTAAAATGACATGTTAAAGTTTATGTAATACCCCTCCGTTTTGCTTCTACTTTCATGTTGTTTATGCTTTGCTTGGTTTACAGCTACTGTGATACTGGACATATTTTTATTATGATATTTTGATCGCTACTCTTGAGCGACAAACTATTACTATGTGATGTGATTACCTGATTTGATTTTTCATGCTTTGATGAATGAATGTTAACAGTAGAATTATCATGTGATTATTTATGAAACTATTGTTATGATGTTAGTGTCAGTCTTTGATGAGTGTATTGGTGAAGGAGACAGAATCGCATCACTCGCTTGCGAGCGCCCTGCGATTCCGAGATTTCTTCTTCACAGTGTGAATTATATACTGCATATATTATGTTGATTATTGGAGTACAGGTTGCAGGTACTGACATTGACTCCACCTGACTCCACAGGTTTGAGCGTGTCGATCCAACGGTTAAGTTGAATGGGAGATAGTAGCTTGTTAACATGTGTCAGGTCTACACCCTAGCCTTAGTGTGTCATCCGTTCTGATGTTTGAGTCATGTTGTATCCTATTGGATGTTATGTTATGTTTTGAAATGTGTTGAACCTTTAAATAGTTCTTTTGAAAATTGCATTGGCTGGAAGAAATGTTTATTTTATATTATTTTAATGTTATGCTCATTGGTTATATTTAAAATGATTATTGAAATTAAACTTAAATTATTTATTTAATTAAATTTAAATCTGAAGGGATTAAATTTAATTATTAAATAATTGTAAGTAGGTTTATTAAAGTTGAATTATTTAATTTATTAAATTTAAATCTCAAGAGAGTGAATTTAATTATTAAATAATTGAAAGTGTGTTAGTTTAGTTAAAGTATTTATTTAATTAAATTTAAATCCCAAGGGATTAAATTTAATTAATAAATAATTGCGAATAAGTTAATTAAAGTTAAATTGTTTATTTAATTAAATTTAAAATCTCAAGTGATTGAATTTAGTTATTAGATAATTTAATAATAATTAAGGAAGTGTATTTGATTATTATATTAAATAAAATCAAAAAGGGAATTATGTGAAATTAAAATTTTAATTAAAAGTCAAAGTTAGGGCCTTTCAATAAAAGGGAAATGAAATTAACTTGTAAATTCAATTTTTGCATTTGAAAGTGAATTAGGGTTACATTAGGTTATGTTTGGAATTGTTGTTTTATAAGTTTAGGGTAGAAAAATTTGGGGATTATTCTTGCTTCATTTTTTGGACAGGCAAGAAAATTGTTGGAGAAATTTTTGATGAAAGTTTAAGAAATTATTTCTGGTTGAGGAATTAAATTGAAAAGGGAGAGAAATTCTATGAAGAAGGTGGAACTGGTAGATTGAAGCTTGCTGGAAATTTCTTGGCATTGTGGGAAAAGAATTGTGAAGAGCTCAAAGGAAAGTCTGCATCAATAATCTTGGTGGCTGCAAATAACCAGGTTTTCCTTTTTTATTTTCTTGTTTTAATATTCCTAGTTTAACCTAGTTTGTTTAAATTTGAAGAAATTTGCAAATGGGGAATTTTCTTGAAACCCTAGGTTAAACTCCATTAATTTGATATTCAGATTTATTTATTTTGGAAATGCAAACCCCTTTTAGAAAAAAAAAAAATGGTAGAAAAGAAAACCAGATCATTGAATCAATATTCTTGTGTTTTAGGAATTTTGAGAACACAAAGGAAAGGGAATGGTTTCATTTGTTTTCTGAATTTAACCTTTGTTTGGAAAGTTTTCAATGGTTGTAAAAGAAAATTATTTTTGATTGTTTATACATTTTTTCTTCAATTACCCTAGTATTGAAAATTCTGGAAAAAAAAATTACATATATAATAATATACATTGCATATACCATTTTCTGGAAATGATATATGCAACCTATAGTATTATATATATAAATTTTTTGTATTTTAAAATTTTATTATGCCATTCTGTTGGCCGCGTACGGCCTGGGCATATCATACCTGTGTACGAATTTTATTTCGCCCGAATTTGTTTCATCCGCTGAAATTTACTTTTGAATCAAAAAAAAAATTAATGTTTTGTTTGGTGGGGGGGCTCGGTCCCCACCCTTCGTGGTTTATTGTACAGTGTGTATGCAGTACCCACTGGACAGTGCGCCACCCGTACGGGGGACGCACTGTCCATTGGGGACTGCGGCCCCTATGACACATGTCGACCGACTATATGCAGTGTACAGTCGGCACTTACGCCTTGATGGGACTACGGGTACCGGCGGTACCGTCCGTCGGACAAGGTACCGTCTGGACCCGCCAGTAATACTTGCGTTTGTTTTTAAAGTTCGTTTGTTATTTTCATTTTTATGAATTAAGTTTTTTTATTTGTTTTCAATTTTTTTTTATTTTGTTTTATTTTATTTCGGTTTTAATGTTATTTTTATTTTAAATTTAATTTTACTTTATATATATAATATTTAATTTGTATATATATATATATTGTATGTATTTCTTTATATTATATATGAATATATATATATAATATTTTAATATATATATATATATAGAATTTAATTAATATTATATATATGGTATATTTAATTTTATTTAAAGATTTCGTTGTATAATTAATTTCGTTTGGATTACGATAAACGTATTGATTTTAATAAGTGCTTAGTAAATTTAAATATGAGATGATTTTTCTTGATAAGTATGGATTTAATATTTTGTTAAGATAAGGTTATGTAATGACATGGATAATCAAATTTTGGTTAGGTCTAGTATTAACCATGATTAGCATATGTTGCGAAATAGTTATGTTATGGAAATTTATTGTTACAATAGTAAACTTAGAACGACATTATTCTAAATTGCTACGAAAACACATTAGATTTGGGATATGGTTTTAGAATAACCAAATATAGTGCTTTCTTCTCCAATGCATGAGTTCATTGATGTATTCGTTAATGTTTTATTTTGTGAATGATTATTGTGTAGTGGGTTGTAAAAGTCTTCCAGTTACACGTGGGTCATTCCCTTGTTATAATATTGTTTGATTTCCCTTGGGTAGTGTTACATTTATCTTGTCCTCCTAGTATTGGAGTAGAATTCTTTGTGTTGCCTCCTAGGATTGGAGAGAGTCTTTTTGGTTCAGTTTTATAGCACTTGAGTAACCCTTGGAGTTAGTTTCGTAGTGTGTTATCCAATTAGAAGAGTGGCTTTTGTTAGGGGCCGGAGCCCAAAGAGGTAAACCGGGAAACCTTCAGAAGTGATTTTAACAACTGAGAACTAAAGTAAATATACTTAGCATATTAGGATGTAGTTCACATTAACCAAGATAAATTAACCTCACTCACAGGCACAAGGGTTTGTTTAGACTTGGGGTGAGTGAGAAGGCCTGGAATGGCAAGATCACTACCTTGTCCTTATGAGAGGTAGTTGATTTCGCTTGATTTAGTATGAGTGTCGGGATTCAGTTGAGGCCACCAGGATTTCCGGAGCCTATGAAGAATGCCTAGAGGATATCTCATGACAAACCTTGCGATGACACTCTGTCTAGGATAACACCGTGTTTTATGTTGTGCGTATGTTTTCTTAGCACACTGGATTATATTATCTTGTCTGGAAGCAATGTAACCATGATTAGTGTTTGACTTTTGTGCATTTATGTAGTTGAGTCAGTTGGTATCTGTATGAGTCTGCCTTTGGTTTGAGGTGGTAGTTTTCTCGTCCATGTTGCTTGGTTACTATTTCCTAGCATGGGGGGTGGTCCTTTGGGTACCACATGGTTGGGTGGAACATGCACCATAACCGTTGGGTCCCCTTGATCTTCAGTACTTGGTGGCTAGCCTTCTTGATGGAAATCTCATTTTACTCACTTTAGGATTCTTGTACTTTGTACCTCTTAATGTAATGATATTGTTTACCCCTCTTGTGTATGAGGTGGATCTTGTAATATTCAAACTTATGTATTTGTACTCATTCCGGGAATGAGGATTGTAATAGACCTTGGTAACTGATTTATATAAATGAATGCTTAATCTTTATCTTGTACTTTTCCTTGATGTAAAATGTTATTACTTGTGTTATTTACTTTCAATGTATTCTTGTTGATGTATGTTATTGGGGTTTAAGTAATCTCAGTTATGTAACCCTAGGGGATGTTGTCAATTTAGTTGAACATGTGGGTTTAATTCACTTCTTTTTCTTCTTTTAAAAAAAAAAATTAGTACGCTTGTTTAGTGAATTGAAACTTCCTCTAGGGTTGCGTGGCGGGGCATTACACATCATGGTAATATTTAGGTGCCATCCTAATTTGAATTTATAAAATATAAAAGATAGTTTTTGACCTTTGATAAAGGTGTTGAAGGTTGAGGTTGATATAAACAAAAGTAGAGTTGTTTAGAATTAAATAAGAAAGAAAGAATCAAGAGAGAGAATTAAGATAAATATGAGTTCAATAAAATTTATGTGTATCACGTGAATTTGAGAAGAGTAGTGCGAACTTCAAAGTGTTGGTTTGCTCAAAGTAGCTAGATGAAGGTGTCTATAATATTTCAAACAAGGTTGTGAAAGTGTTGGAAAAATTGTGGTGGATTCTTGTTGCAATGAGAAAGTGTTCTCCATGTAACATTTATCTTCTATCTTCTTGTATTTCTTTATGTGACAATGAGCCTTTTTGGATAGTGTGTCTTATTCTTGCAGTGAGGCCTTTTGTATTGGTTTTTCAATTACTTATATTGTGAGATAATCCTCACCGTTGGTTTTCACTCATTAGGTTATCCATGTAAATTTGGTGTTCTCTTGTGTATGGTTTTATTTCAGTTTTTACTATTTGCTTTTCATGTTGAATCATTATAATTGAATAAGGTTTTAATGAATGCATGTGGATCTGATTACTATTTAGAGTTTAGATTTTTTATTAGATACAACTTATTCACCCCCCATCTAAGTTTTCTTATTCATTCAACAATTGGTATTAGATATTGGTTCCTTGGAGAAGAGCTTAACCATTTGAGCTAGATATAGGATGGCGAACAAGGTTTCTTTGGAATTCCCTAGATTTGATGGCAAAGATTATGCATTCTAGAAGACAACAATGAAAGGATATCTAGAAACTCAAAGATTTGAGGTTGAAAAGGCTTACCAGACTGCATATACTCCACTTGATAATGGTCCAAGTAAAAGTGTAAAGATTAAGGTGCATGATATCAATTCTAAGGAAAGATTTTTATTATCAATTATCTTTCAAATACTGCTAAAGAGGTCGAGATAAGTTAGAAAGAATTTATGAAGGAGATGAAAAATTCAAACAAGTGAAGTTGTAGAATTTTGCACCCTACATATGTATGGATATGAATAAATCAAAATCTACATATAGATATTTTATGAGATGGTGAGTGCAATGAGAGGTCCTGGTGCACAAGTCAAAGAATATAAAATGGTAAAGAAAGTTTTGAGATCTCTTCCTAATTCTTATTGTGGAAAGGTATCTGCTATTGACGAAATTTAAAATCTTCATACTTATTCTAGAGATAAGATGATTGATACACTAAATTCTTTGAAATAAGGAAAAAGGGTTTGAAAAATGGTATAGTTGTAGAGATTTCTTTCAAGGCTAGAATATTAAAAAAATTTAGAGATTCAAATAAGGAAAATCTTGATGATGTGAAAGCTAACTTTGTGAGAAGAGTTAAGAATGGAATTGGTAAGTTCAAAGGTAAATTACCTTTCAAATTTCTTAGCTATGCTGATATATGTCATTGTGCTTCTAGGTGTCTGAAGAGAGTTGTAAACAATAAGAATAAGGAGAATAAAGGAAAAAATATTAAAAAGGATTATTATGTTAGAGAAAATGTTAGTATTTCTAATGATGAATTTGATTATAGAGACTTTGATGTTAATGAATTCTTGTTCTTGGCTATAAAAGAAGGATAAGGTTGAAGGTACTTTGGTATCTACTTTTCATGTTAAAGAGGATAAGAATTACTAGGTTTTTTACATTGGCTGCTCTAATAATATGACCGAAGAAAAAATTAAGTTTGTTAAGATTGAAAAATATGATGGAGGACTAGTTAAATTTGGATATGATTCAGGAGCTAAGATTTTTGGAATAGGATTAATTAGTTTTGATGGAAAGAATGACACTGATAATTTTTACTATGTTAAGGGTTCCAGGCATAACCTTTTGAGTGTTTGAAAAATTTATAGTAAGGGATATAACCTTTTGTTTAAGGATGAAACCTATGAGATCAAAAAGGGCCCAAATTGTGATTGTGGCTAGTAAGAGAACAAATGGAAATATTTATCAGCTTAAGGGTATTAATGGTCATTTCTTTATTTTGTATATTAATGATAGTTTGTTATGATGTGAAACGATGTTTCATATGAATTTTGATAATTTGGTGAGAATTAGTTCAGTTCATGTAGTGAGAGACCTACCTAGAATCACAAAGCCTATCAATGTTGTATGGAGGGATTAGCAATTTGGAAAAAAAACAAGGATTAGTTTCAAGGGAGAGTAACAATATACTACTGGAATACTAAAATTAATTCATACATATATTTGTGGTCCTACAAGGTTGATAATTCTACAAGGTGAGAGGTACTTTATGCTTTTGATTAATGATTATTCTAGAATAAAATAAGTTACTTTTCTTAGAGAAAAAAATAATGCACTACATAAAATCAACGTGTATAAATCTATGGTTGAGAATGAAATGGATCTGAAAATTAAATTTTTAAGGTCTGACAGAGGTGGTGGATTCACCTCTAATGATTTTAACATTTTTTTTGAAGTTCATGGAATAAATAGGCATTTGTTTGCCCCTAGAAATCCTCAACAGAATGGAGTTGTTGAAAAGAAAAATTGGATGAATCAAGAAGCTCCTAGGACTATGATGAAAGAGGTAGATTTACCACAAGTCTATTGTAGATAAGATATTCATACTATTGTTAACATAATTAATAGAGTTCAAGCCAAAGCTAACAACACAAAGACTCACTATGAGTTATGGTTTGGAAGAATTCCTACTATGAAGTACTTTACAGTATTTGGAAACAAATGTTATATCAAAAGAGATGAAGAAAAATTAAGAAAGTTTTCTACAAGGTCTAATGAAGGTATCTTCCATGGATATTATACTAAAATAAAAGCTTACAAATGTTACAATATATTAAAGTTGAGAAAGATAGTTGAAACTACAAATGTTAAGGTTGATGAAAACTTGTAGAATTCAATTATAGTGGATGGATATGTTTCAAATGAACATAATTTTAGAGATGTAGGAGAAGAAAAATTATAGAATGAAGAGGAATAGGATTTGGAGAAGACCCCTATGAGCCCTAAGTATGTACAAAATAATTATTCTGAAAATAAAATCATTTGAGATAAAAGAAAATGTGCGTTGACAAGAAGTAAAGTTGTTGAAGTTGAGGTAAATCTGTGTTTAATTTTTGAAGTGGAACCTAAAATAGTGAGTGAAGAATGTAAACATGAACATTGGATGAAGCCAATGAAAGAAGAACTTATGTAAATTGCAAAAAATAAAACTTGGGAATTGGTTCCTAGACTAGAAAATAATAATATAATTGGAGCTAAGAGGGTGTTTAAAAACAAGTTTAATGAGAATGGAAAAGTGATAAGAAATAAGGAAAGACTTGTGTGTAAGGGTTACTCACAAGTGGAAGATATAGACTTTGAGGTGAATTTTCCACTAGAATGCAAGCTATCAGAATTTCTTTAGAATTTGAAACATACAAGGACTTTAAAATTTATTAGATGGATGTGAAGTCTGCTTTTTTGAATGGTGAATTAGAAGAAGAAATTTACATGGAACAACTAGAAGTATTTTAGTTGTTAGATCAATAGGATATCGTATGTAAATTCAAGAAGGCATTATATGGATTGTAGCAAGCTCCTAGAGCTTAGTATACAAGATTGGAAAAATATTGGATAGAACAAGGATTCAGTAAAGGTACCGCAAATAGTAATTTATATTTCAAAATTGAGGAAGACAAGATCTTGATAGTGGTTGTCTATGTGAATGAAATTATCTTTGGTGGAAATGAAGCTATGTGTAAGAAATATTTTGAAGAGATGTATAAAGAGTTTCAAATGTCAATGTTTGAGGAGATGAATTTCTCCCTTGGGCTATAAATCAATCAAATAGATAAAGGGATTTTCATTTCACATTCTAAGTATGTCAAAGATATAGTTTAAGAAGTTTGGAATGAATGAATCCAAATTGGTATGCACTCCTATGGTGACTACTTGTAAATTGAGAAAAGATGACGATTCACCTAAGGGTGATCACAAAAAATATAGATCTATGATTGGTGGACTACTATATATAACTACTACTAGATCAAATATCATACATGCAGCTTTCCTTGTGGCTAGATTTTAAGAAGAACCTAAAGAAACACATGTTATAGATTTGAAGAGGATCATATTTAAATATTTAAGAGGCACTCTGGATTATGTCTTATGTTATCCTAAGGATACTGATTTCACACTAAGTTATTATATAGATGCAGATTGGGCGGGCTGTGTTGATGATGTGAAAAGTACAAGAAGTGGTGCATTCTTTCTTCGATGTAGATTGGTGTCATGTTTGAGTAATAATAAAAAAATAGTTTCTTTGTCTACTACTAAGGCTGAGTATCTTGCAATAATATTATGTTTTCCATAGGTTTTATGGATGAGACACATTAAAGGATACCAAAGTTGTATATGACGAGCCTATTTCCTTCTTTTGTGAAAACACAAGTGCATTTATGATTTCAAAGAAATGAATGGTGCATTCAAGGACAAAACATATATCTATTAGGTATCACTTTCTAAGAGAGAAGTAAAACTTGAGTATGTACGTAAAAAGGATCATATTGCTGACATATATACTAAGGCTCTTCTTAAGGATAATTTTTAGTATATTCAAGAGAGGTTGGGGGTTATTACCCCTCCTTCATTGAAATATATGAATATGAAGATGCATCATTCTAGTGGATATATGGATCTATTCCTTATCTAGACTGATGTTGGTGGCTACCTCTTAGGGGGAGTAGGTAGCGTCATGTGTTTTCATTGAGTTGTTGATTTGATTGGAGGTACTCGTAACTTGGAGTAATTAGAAGAAAGTATGTTGGTTTAGTTTCAAAGGGTGAGAATAATGCAAAAAAAATATCCTTTACCATTGAATTCAAAGGGGGAAAAATTATCATGTGAAAAAGTGTAAGGTAGCAATGAAGAAAGTTGTGCATATTGTCAAATCATTCAGAGAAAGGAAACAAAGTGTGTTCAAAATTTGTGTTGTCTTTGATGGTTTTCACATCATGTGTTTCCATCAATGACAAAGGGGAATATTGTTCATAGTATGAAGGTCTTGTTATTGATTTCAATAGAATGTCTACTAATTGGTGTTGTCATTGATGTAAACAGTGTGTTAAGTAAGTTGTTGCATGATGAAGATGTCAAGGATATCGAGAAAATTGTGAGAAAGAGGAAAATAGGTTGTGCATGTATAGTTGAGATATTGAGGAATTTTTTTGAGTACATAGACATATATTTTGTTGCATTTTATAGAGATGAGTTGAATGAAGTAATGAGCTTAGATAATGTCTCTAGTACTTGATTTCCAAGTGATTTTGAGAAAAAATGGTAAACATAGAAAATAGTGTTGTGAAAGTTTTTAGAATTAGCTCTAGATCATGCTTCATGTTTCTTCTATGTTGAGGCTATGCCTATGTGGATTTGGCATATCGTTCAAGGTTTTTATAGGTTGCTATACTCAAAATATTGGGTTCTAGATCATTGGAAAGATGAATTTTTGTTTACTAGTATGAGATTTCATTTTGCAATGTTATACAAAGGTGTCAGGGAGAAATGTATTTGCTCCACATTTCTTTGTACTTTATTTTTATGACTTGTGGTTTTGAAGGACATTTAATGGTTTTTTTCTCTTGTTTGTGTCAATAAAATTCATGGTTAATTGTATTGGAAGCTTTTGAAGCATGTACTAATGTTTAATTTGTTTTAATGGGTAATGAACGACCTTGTGTCTACACTACATTCAAATATTTTCAATTATTTGTGGATGTTTAGCATGGCATGTGAGACTTAATTTTTAGTCTTAGTAAAGTTTTTTTGGTCCCCTTTCATTCCTATCCATTGTGGGAATGTTTAGGTGATAACCTAATTTGAATTTGTTAAATACAACAGATAGTTATCATCATTGGAGAAGGCGTTTAAGCTTGAGGTTGATATAAATAAGAGTAGAGTTGTTGTGAGTTGAATAAGAAAGTGAGAATCAAGAGAGAGAATTTAGATACATGTGAGTTCAACATTAGTGATGTGTGTGATGTGAATTTCAACAGAGCAGTGTGACTTCAAATTGTTGGGTTCTTGAAAGAAATGAGTTGAAGGTGTTCACAATATTTTAAACAAGGTTTTGAAAGTGTTGGATAAATTGTGGTTGATTTCTATTTCATTGATAAAGTGTTCTCTTTGTAACATTCCTCTTCTATCTTCTTTTATTTCTTTTTGTGATAGTGAGCCCTAGTTGTGAGTGTTTTTGGATAGTGTGTCATATTCTAGTAGTGAACCCCTTTGTACCAGTTTTACAATTACTCATATTGTGAGCTAATCATCACCATTATTTTTTTCTCACTAGGTTTTCCACTTTAATCTGGTGTTCTCTTGTGTATTGTGTTATTTCAATCTATGTTATCTATATTTCATGTTTAGTCATTATAATAGAATAATGGTTTAATGAGTGCATGTGGATTTGATTATTGTTGAGGGTTTTGATGTTTTGATCAGACACAACTTATTCACCCCCCATCTAAGTTGTATTATTCATTCAAAAATTGGTATCCGATCTTAACCACTTGAGGTAGATCTAGGATGGAAAACAAGGTTGTTTTGGAATGCCCTAGATTCAATGGAAAATATTATACGTTCTAGAAGACAAAGATGAAAGGATAGTTGGAAACTGAGGGATTCAAGGTTAAAAAGGCTTATCAAACTACATATACTCCACTTGCTAATGGTCCAAGTGCAAGTTTAAAGATTAAGGCACATGATATTAATGCTAAGGAAATATTTATTATTGTGAATATTTTTTCAAATACTAAATTAGTAGAAGTTGTGATTTTGAATACTACTAAAGAGGTTTGGGATAATTTAGAAAGAATTTATGAAGTAGATGAAAAATTCAAACAAGAGAAGTTGCAAAATTTGAAGGCACAATTTGAGACCCTACATATGTCTGAAGATGAATCAATCAAAATCTACATGTAGAGAGTTGATGAGATGGTGAGTGCAATGAGAGGTCTTGGTGCAAAAGTCAAAGAATATAAATGGTAAAGAAAGATCTTAGATCTCTTCTTGATTCTTATTATGGAAAGGTATCTACTATTGAGGAAATTTAAAATCTTAATACTTATTCCAGAGATTAGATGATTCGTACACTAACTTCTTTTGAAATAAGGAAAAAGTGTTTGAAAAATGGTATAGTTATAGAGATTGCTTTCAAGGCTAGAATATTAGAAAAGTTTTAAGATTTAAATAAGGAAGATCTTATGATGTTGAAGATAAATTTGTGAGAATAATGAAGAATGGCATCAGCAAGTAGAAATGTAAATTACCTTTCAAATTTCTTAGCTATGGTTAAATAGATCATTATGCTTCTAGATGTCCAAAGAGAGTTGTAAACAATAAGAGTAAGGAGAATAAAGGAAAAATGATTAAAAAGGTTTATTATGTTAGAGAAGATGTTGGTATTTCTGATGATGAATTTGATTATGGAGACTTTGATGATAATGAGTGCTTGTTCTTGGCTATAAAAGATGAATCTAGTTCTACTAACTCTAGGAGTTGTGTAAAGGAAAGTGTTTTAGAGAAGAAGGATAAGGTTGAAGGTACTTTGGTATCTACTTTACATGTTAAAGAGGATAAGAATTACTAGGTTTTTGAAAAAAAATTCTCTAATCACAAGACTGGAGACAAAATTAAGTTTGTTAAGATTGAAAAATATGATGGAGGACTAGTTAAATCTGGAGATGATTCAAGAGCTAAGCTTTTTAGAATAGGATTAATTAGTTTTGATGGAAATTATAACACTGATGATGTTTACTATGTTAAGGTTTTAAGGCATAACCTTTTTTAGGGTTTGAAAAACATGTAGTAAGGGATATAATCTTGTGTTTAAGGATGAAAACTATGAGATCAGAAAGGGCCTAGAATTTTGATCGCTACTGGTAAGAGAACAAATGGTGATATTTATCAGCTTAAGGGTGATAATGGTCATTGCTTTATGTCATATATTAGTGATAGTTGGTTATGGAACTAAAGGATGTTTTGTATGAATTTTGATAATTTAGTGAGAACTATTTCAGTTCATGCAGTGAGAGACCTACCCAGAATCACAAAGCCTATTAATGTTGTCTTGAGGGATTGTCAATTTGGAAAAAAAAATGATTATTTTCAAGGGAAAGGAATAATCTACTACTGGAATACTAGAATTAATTCATATAGATATTTGTGGTCCTACAAGGGTGAGAATTATACAAGGTGATAGGTACTTTATGCTTTTGATTAATGATTATTCTAGAATGAAATGGGTTACTTTTCTTAGAGAAAAATTTGATGCACTAGATAAATTCAAGGTGTATAAAACTATGGTTGAGAATGAAATGGATCTGAAAAATAATTTTTTAAGGTCTGACAGAGGTGGTGAATTCACCTCCAATGAGCTTAATATGTTTTGTGAAGTTAATTGAATAAAGAGGCATTTGTTTGCCCCTAGAAATCCTCAGCAAGATGAAGTTATTGAAATGGAAAAATTGGATGATTCAAGAAGCTACTAGGACTATGATGAAAGAGGTAGATCTACTAGAATTGTAATAGAGAGAAGCTATACTTAATAGAGTTCAAGATAAATTTAACAACACAAAGAGTCACTATGAGTTATGGTTTGAAAGGATTCCTACTGTGAAGTACTTTAGAGTATTTGGAAACAAATGTTATATCAAAAGAGATGAGGAAAACCTATGAAAGTTTGGTACAAGGTCTGATGAAGGTATCTTCTTTGGATATTCTACTAAAATCAAAGATGAAAAATGTTACAACAAAAGGTTGAGAAACATAGTTAAAACTACAAATGTTAAGGTCGATGAAAGCTTGTAGAATTCAATTACAGTGAATGGATATGTTTCAAATGATCCTGATTGTAGATAAGTAGGAGAAGAAAAATATGATCCAGAATAAATATAGAATGAAGAGGAAGAAGCTCTAAAGAAGACCCCTATGACCCCTAAGTATGTACAGAATAATCATTTTGAAAATAAAATCATTGGAGATAAAAGGAAATGTGTGTTGACAAGATGTAAAGTTGTTGAAGTTGAGGTAAATCTATTTTTAATTTTTGAAGTGGAACCTAAACTAGTGAGTGAATAATGTAAACATGAACATTGGATGAATGCAATGAAAGAATAAATTATGCGAATTGATAAAAATCAAACTTTGGAATTGATTCCTAGACTAGAAAACTATATTATAATTGGAGCTAAGAGGGTGTTTAGAAACAAGTTGAATGAGAATGGAAAATTGATAAGAAATAAGGAAATACTTTTGTGTAAGGGTTACTTACAAGTGGAATGTATAGAATTTGGGGAGACTTTTGCTCCTATGGCTAGGATGCAAGCTATCATAATTTCTTTGGCATTGGCAATATACAAGGACTTTAAAATTTATTAGATGGATGTGAAGTCTGATTTTTTGAATGGCGAATTAGAAGATTTTTTTTGCATGAAACAACTAGAAGAATTCAATTGTCAGATCAATGGGATATGGTATGAAAATTGAAGAATTCACTATATGGATTGAATTAAGCTCCTAGAGCTTGGTATACAAGATTGGATAAATATTTGATAAAACAAGGATTCAGTAAAGACACCGTAGATAGTAATCTTTATTTCAAAATTGAGGAAGACAAGATCTTGATAGTGGTTGTCTATGTGGATGATATTATCTTTGGTGGAAATGAAGCTATGTGTAAGAAATTCAGTGAAGATATGTAGAAAGAGTTTCAAATGTCAATGTTCGGGGAGATGAATTTCTCCCTTTGGCTACAAATCAATCAAATAGATAAAGGGATTTTCATTTCACATTATAAGTATATCAAAGATACGTTGAAGAAGTTGGGAATGGATGAATCCAAATCAGTATGAACTCCTATGGTGATTGGTTGTAAATTGAGAAAAGATGATGATTCACCTAAGTTTGATCAAAGAAAATATAGATCTATGATTGGTGGACTACTATATATAACTGCTACTAGATCAGATATCATGCATGAAGTTTGTCTTGTGGCTAGATTTCAAAAAGAACATAAAGAAACACATGTTGCAGCTTTGGAGAGGATCATATTTAGATATTTAAGAGGCACTCTAGATTATGGCTTATGGTATCCTAAGCATATTGATTTCACACTAAGTTCTTATACAAATGTAGATTGGGTTGGTTGTATTGATGATAGGAAAAGTAAAAGTGGTGGTGTATTCTTTCTTGGATGTAGATTGGTTTCATGTTTGAGTAAAAATAAAAATTTAGTTTATTTGTCTACTACTAAGACTGAGTATCTTGCAGCAATATTATGTTGTGCACGGGTTTTATGGATGAGACAAACATTAAAGGATACCTGAGTTGTATATGGCGAGCCTATTTCTATGTTTTGTGAAAATACAAGTGCCATTAATATTTCAAAGAATAAAATGGTGCATTCAATGACAAATCATATATCTATTAGGTATCACTTTCTAAGAGAGAAGGTTATGGATAATGAGGTGAAACTTGATTATGTACCTGAAAAGGATCATGTTGCTGACATATATACCAAGGCTCTTCATAAGGATAACTTTGAGTATCTTTAGGAGAGGTTGGGGGTTATTACCCCTCCTTCATTGAACTATATGCATATGGAGATTCATCATTCTAGTGTATCTATGGATCTATTCCTTCTTTAGACTAATATTGGTGGCTACCTCTTAGGGGGACTAGGTAGTGTCATGTGTTTTCATTGAGTTGTTGATTTGATTAGAGGTAATTGTAAGGGGGGTTAATTATATGAAATTATCTTGGTTCAGTGTCAAAGGGGGAGAATAAAGAAAACAAATTATACTTTACCATTGAATTGTGGTTTTGGAGGACATTTAATGGTGTTGTTCTCTTGTTTGTGTCAATAGGATTCATGGTTAATTGTATTGGAAGCTTCTAAAGCATGAACTAATGTTTAATGTGTTTTCATGAGTAACGACCGACCTAGTGCCTACACTACATTTAGATATGTTCAAATATTAATGGATGTGTAGCATGGTATGTGAGACTTAATTTTGGGTCTTATTTAATTCTTTTTTGGTGCCCTTTCATTTCTATCCACCGTGGGAATATTTAAGTGCTGACCTAATTTCAATTTGTAAAATACAATGAATAGTTACCAACATTGGAGAAGGTGTTTAAGGTTGAGGTTGATATAAACAAGAGTAGATTTTTTGAGAGTTGAATAAGAAAGAAATAATCAAGAAAGAGAATTAGGATAGATGTGAGTGCAATGCTACTGATGTGTGTGATGTTAATTTGAGTAGAGCAATGCAAACTTCAAAGTGTTGGATTCTTGAAAGCAGTGAACTGAAGGTGTTCGCAATTTGGAAGACAAATATGGAAGGATATATAGAACCTCAAGGATTTGAGGTTGAAAATTCTTATCAGACTACATATAATCCACCTAATAATGGTCCAATTACAAGTGCAAAGATCAAGCCACATAAGATCAATGCTAAGGAAAGATTTATTATTGTCTTTCAAATACTCAAATAGTAAAAGTTATGATCTTGAATATTGCTTAAGAGGTTTGGGATAAGCTAGAAAGAATTCATGAAGGAGATAAAAAATTTAAACAAATGAGGTTGCAAAATTTTAAGGCACAATTTGAGACCTTGCATATGTTTGAAGATTAAAAAATCAAAATCTACATGTAGAGAGTTGATGAGTTGGTGAGCACAATGATAGGTCTTCGTGGACAATTCAAAGAATCTAAAGTGGTAAAGAAAGTTCTCAGATTTCTTCCTGACTCTTATAATGAAAAGGTGTCTTCTATTGAGGAAATTGAAAATATTAATACTTATTATAGAGATCAGATGATTGGTACTCTAAATTCTTTTGAAATAAAGAAAAAGGGTTTTGAAAACTGGTATAGCTATAAAGACTGCTTTCAAGGCTAGAATATTAGAAAAGTTTGAAGATTTAGATATGGATTATTTTGATGATTTGGAAGCTAAATTTGTGAGAAGAATGAAAAAGGGAACTAGTAAATACAAAGGTAAATTACTTTTCAAATGTTTTAGTTGTGCTGATATAGGTCATTATGCTTCTAGATGTCTGAAGAGTGATGTAAACAATAAGAGTAAGGATAATAAATGAAAGATGATTAAAAAGGCTTATTATATTCGAGAAGATGTTGGTATTTCTAATGATGAAGTTGATTATGGAGACTTTGATGACAATGAATTATTTTTCTTGGCTATAAAATATTAATCTAGTTATTCTAACTCTGAAATTTGTGTAAAGGAAAGTGTTCTAGAGAAGAAGGATAAGGTTGAAGATACTTTGGTATCTATTTTTCAAGTTAAAGAGGATAAGAATTACTGAGTCGTTAATAGTGGATTCTCTAATCACATGATCGAAGACAAAAGTAAGTTTGATAAACTTGAAACATATGATGGAGGACTAGTTAAATTTGGAGATGATTCAAGAGCTAAGATTTGTGGAATAAGATTAATCAATTTTGATGCAAGAATAACACTAATAATGTTTACTATGTTAATGGTTTAAGGAATAACCTTTGGAGTGTTGGAAAAATGTGTAGCATGGGATATAATCTTGTGTTTAAGAATGATACCATGAGATCAAAAAAGGGACCAAAACTATTATCGTTGTTGGTAAGAGAACAGATGGAAAAATTTATCAACTTAAGGGTGTTGATGGTAATTGCTATATTTTGTAGATTAGCAACAATTGGTTATGACATTGAAAGATATTTATTTGATATTAAGTTCCCCTTTTCCTTTGATGTCAAAGGGGGGAAGATTGTAAAATATTGGAAGTTTGATTAGTGTTTCCATCAATGACAAAGGGAGAGATTATTGAAAGTTTTTCATTAAAGATTGTGTGATGGAAAAATGAGTTGAATGGAGAGATTAATGGATATTGATGATCATATAATGCTATATGGTGTTTTCATTGATGACAACCCATTATTGATGGAAATATATGGAAAAAATGCATAAGTGTTGGTCTAGTGAAGATTAGATAATTGAAAAATTACCTAAGCCCAAAATGAAGTTCTAGTGTTCAAAGAACTAGTCTTTTGGTCCATAGTGCTCCACCATGAAGAATTTGGTTATGCAGTTTTGAGGTAATGATTATGTATGTTGGAAGACTCTAAATCCAAATTTTCAAGTCTTTAATTCCTCTATAGTTGAAATTAGCATTAGCAGTGTATCTTTCTATATATGGAGGAGTTATAGTGATAAAGTACCTGATTGGAATGGTCCACATTCCACCATGGATGAAAATTTTAGCAGAAATTTTTTTAGAAGTGTTTGAGTATTCATGTAGTATGTTTTCTCTAAGTGGAAAGTCTTTTGGTTGTCTACGTGTCAAGTTGTGAGTGAATAGATGGTTCATTCTACTATTACTTCACTAGTGTGTCGACCTAAGTATTTTGGGTTGTGTAGAGATGAATATAGTTTGGAGAAAATTAATGTGAATAATTATAGGTCATGCCAACCTATCTTAATATGGTATATGATTTGGTCACCTTTTAAAGGTGTGTATGATTGATTTTTTAGAAGACAAGATGAATTATTGCACGATACATATTTTGGGTCATCCTAGTTGATGTTTTGGTTGATTATGATATATATATACAAGGTTAATTCCTTGTGTGTAAGTGTAGATATGTGAGATAATTAAGTGTTTTTATAATATTAAGAGAAGAGAAGTGTGAATTGGAGTTTAGATGAAGAATGAAGTATGTTAAGCCAATATTTTGAGCTTCAGTGGAATTGTATCTTCAACATAGGTTAGATGCATTATTAGAAGGTCACATTTAGCTATGAGCCACCCTATCTTTGATCTCTTTCTATTTTGAGAAGTGAGCCACTAGTAGTGAGCCTTTCTTATTTTGGACACTAAGAACTTAGATACTCAATCCAACAATTGTATGAAACTTTGTAATTAGTTACACTATATATTGTGAGCTACCATGGTTTTTCCCTTTTTTGTTTTTCCATGTAAATTTGGTGTTCTTGTGTTCTTTGATTTGATGCGTTATTTCTTTGTTCCTTTTCATTACTGCAAGTTTAAAGTGATGCACTAAATGATTTTTTAAGTTAATTAATACTAATTCACCCCCCTCTTGGTTTTTCAATAGCCAAAGATCTAAAAAAACTTACCATTGAAGAGATATTTGGATCCCTCACTACCTATTAGATGACAAATTAAGTTCAAGGTACACACAAAAGAGAATTTTCTTTCAAATTTGTAAAGAAAGAAGGAAAATATTGTTCACATAGTGAATCAAAGGAGGAAGAAGCAAAATTTGTGAGAAATCTAAAGAAAGGATCAAGAAAGTATAAAGTTAAATTACCTTTCAAATGTTTTAAATGTGGAAGAGTTAGTCATTGTGGTTTTAAATTTCCTTTTGGAGAAAATGAAAATAGCAAGAAGGGTTTTAAGTGGAACAACTTAAAGAGGAACCTCCTTTCCAAAGAAGATTATAACTACTTAGAAGAAGAAGATCACTACTCATCAGATGATGATGGAAGATAATCCTTATTCATGGCCATGGTGATATTTGATGGTTCAAACAAGACTATGGATGAAGAAGAAGGTGAAGTTGATTTTGAAGGTGAACTAATTTATTCTCTGGAAGATTTGGAATGTGTAAGGAAAGAGAACAAAGAACAAAAATCCCTAATTGAAGCCAAGAGAAATGAATAAACAATGCTTGAGAAATAAATCCTTTTACTCAAAATGGAATTGGAGTGTCACAACCCTCTTTGTAGAACATTTGAAAAAGAAACTCTTTATTATTATTGATTTAAGTTAATTTAAAATTTATTATTATTTTTATTATGGAATTAAAACTTAAGGAAAAATATAAATTAAATTATTTAGAGAATCAAATACACTTTGAAAAAATAAATAAAACTTATTATGCAAAATTTGATTATGAAAATAAGTGTCTTTGTCAAATTATGAATGAATTTTATTTTATTTAAAAGTTACCATATTCCTTCGCTTCAACTTTCTATTCTTCCTTCCAATCAACAAATCGTCTCCTATTAGTTAACTCCGCTTCTTTTTAGAATTTAAATCTTTCTCTTATCAATGAACTGCACTTCTTTTGGAAACTTTATTTTTAAACTACACATAAAGAGGAAACCTCATGTGCAAAATTATCCTTCCTTATCAATAGAAGAAAGACCCAGTAGTCATTATTGTAGAGAAGAAGAATGAGGACTTGGAAGGGTTGAAGAGCTTGGATTCAACAAAGAGGGATTTGGGTTTCAAGTGTTTCAAGTAGGCTTCGTTGAATCTTCCTTCCCTCTTTTATCAAATTTATTATTATATGATTACTATAATTTGAATGCAAACATTTTTAAAAAAATATGAATTTAGACATTAGAATCCATTTTTAGGAAAGAAATTTATTCACAGAGTTATTAAAAGTTATTCTTAAAAGTTATATTTTATTTTGATCAATTTAATTAAAATAATTTTATTTTTACTTTTTTAATTAAAAAAAATATCTCATTGAATGTATTCATTAAATATTATGCTAAATATTATTACCTGGCATAAATACTATTGAAAATTTTAATTTAAAAATTTATTGAAATTATATTCTAAAATTATGAGATTTTATTCTAAATATTTTCAAATTTTATTTTAAAATTTACTAAGATTTACTTGAAATTTACTTTATAAAAAAATTACTAAATTTTTTAATTCTTTAAATACATTTAAACAAATTTAATTTAAATTAATTTAAGAAAAAAATTATTATAAATTTTAAATTATATAAATGTTGTTCTTGTTTTAAAAATAATGAAAGAGGTTTTTTTTCTTTATGCATGTAATGAGCTACATAAAGGGTCACCACCCTTTACAAAGGTCATATAGCCTTCCTTATTTTTGAGAAAAGAAAATTTAAAATTTTAATAATATATTATTTTAATATTGTCAATAATGTAAAATAAAAGTAGAATAAAACTATTTAAAAATTTAATTAACAATATATTTATGATTATTTAATTTTAAATTCATTTATATATATAATACATATCAATTTCTTTAACATTTTTAAAATAATAATGAATGATTTTGATAGTGGGAAAATTTTTAATATGGTAAAGAAAAAGATATATATTTAATAATTTTTAAAAGGACATAGCCTTAAATTAAATTGGAAAAGCAAGTGAATGAATACATAATAAGATAATAATAAAGGGGAAAAAAAGAATAGTGGTAATTTTTGGGTTATTACATGGAGAAAGAAAATTCTAAAAATCTAGAAAAATAAAATATCATCAAACCTGGTGGTGCTTTTTATTTTCTTCCCCTGTGTGGTGGTTTTTTCTTTGTTATTTTTCAACTGGTTTGGTATTTGGAGTTTTCTTTCTAGATGTTGACTTGCTATCGACGGTGATCAGTCACTTAAGTCATATTTTATCCCTCTTGGGTCGTTCTTTACTGGCCCCTTTTACCTGTCCTTTCGGTTTTGCATTATGACTTGTGCATCCCTGTGATTTTCAGCCCACTAACCTTTACAACATAACCTTTGAATTATTTTTGACCCCGTGGGTTATTCCCCATCTCCCTAGTTGGTCCCCTTCTCTAAAATAACTATTTCACATGTGCAGATTGTACTAACCGACGGATGTAGTAACTGCAATTTTCACCGTTCATCGCACACCTCGCAAGGTTTGTGCTTACATCACAGAAAATGCTATGAGGCATGCAAGATGCTGCCACTTGTTGTGTAACTTGGTGGGGCCAGGTTTTGAGTGTTGACCGATGGACAGGTGTTGATGCCGATAGCTGTGTACTTTTCGATGCATCTTGGCTGTCCCTCACTGACCTCACGCAATTAAAACTTCAGTTTCAATAATGCTGCGAGGTACGCAATGTGTTGACGTTATTGATTAATGAACGTGGTGGGACTCGTTTCGTGTTGATGTGGTACCTAATGGGTAGTTTTCTTGCTCGCTTGCTGACTGGAAGGAGGATGTGTCATTTTCAAACTGTTGTTGACCAAATCTGGACCATCCGTCTGGCCAACTATGTTTTTGATCAACGACGTGTTTTCAAACAAAGTGGTGTTGTACTATAGCCATTCTATCTCGCATGAGCGAATAGTAATGGTCAAGTTTGACTCGGCCTGCATAATTAAATGCTAAATAACTAGTGAATTGCTATTTCAGTATTGCATTCTAGTTTGTAAGAATCCCTCGGTGCTTAGGGAAGCGACTATTATCTTAGTTCTCCATTATCGCGGCATTTGACATATTGCAAAATAAACCATTAAGTGATACATACGCCTTCTTTTGTGATTTTAGAATATATATTAGCATTGCCTATTGAACAATTAAAGATTGTTTCCTTTTTAATTCCTGGTGAATTGTTAAGCAAATTGGCTATTAGAGCTAATATAGGTCATTGCTAGTGATTTTTGTGATTATAAAAGAGTTTTCTGTAATGACAGTCAAGAGCACGGCGTAATTGTTTGTCTTTTAAAGAAAACCCTAGTTCAAATTCCCTTCTGTTTAAAATATATGGCATCCAAGGTACAAACTATCGGTCTGGAGGCTACACCTAGGGGCTACTCACAAGATATTATTGATCTATTGAAACCTTCTACAAGTAGAAAGTAGGAAGGAAGGGTATTGTTCTATGGACCTGTGATTCATAAAGGTTTAATGGAAAAACAGTGTACAATCCACGATGTCGAATTGTCATACACTAGTTGGCAGTTGTTTTCCAATTGGTTTGGAAATAGAAATTTTCCTGTTCCTTTGTGTAATCCATGGAGTTTGGACTTGGGTAGGCTGGTGGTACCCAATGTCTACGAAGATGTAGAATTATTAAAAGATATTGCTGCAAGGTATGACCCTATGACTCGAATTGTCAGAACACATCTTGGCAAGCCAATGATTAAAGTAACCAGGGAGGAAATTGTATAGATTTGTGGCTTACATGAATGGAGCTAGAATATGATTCCCATCAAATTGGAGGTCTTCGGGGAAGAGTATAGAAACACCAAGTGTTTGATAAGGACATCCCTTGTGATACCCCATTTGGCTGTGTCGGGAAGAGGAAAAAATTAGAAAAAAGTTGTTATTGGCAGGAATGAGCCTGAACCTTTCCCAGTAGACTACTTCGCCCCCCATTTCAAGAAGACCGTTTGTGCACTATGTCAAGTTCTGGGCATTGATTTGAAGAAGATTGTGCCTATAGAGATAATGTATATGGCTATAAACCTCCAACACCCTGGTTATAATGTGGTATATGACTTTGCCACTCACCTTGCAGAGAACATACATTCTAGCTTAGCAGCTTTGAAGTTGGGAAAGAATTGGGTAAAATTCAGATGGTTTTCACTGTTGATTCATATGTTTTTATATAGGGGTCAGAAGGTATTTGAGAAAGATATGGAGTTGAAGAAGATGGAGGGAGATATTGAAATTCCTGTCCAATATTGGACTAGAGTCCTGGACATGCATGATCATAAGTTTGATTATGTCACCTTTCATAATATTTTTGAATCTAAGTTCAAGAAGGAAGAGAAGTAGGATGGAGGAGGTTATGATGAGTGGTGCATCATCCATCCCAAAGCGATCAGTGCCTAGTATTATTGATCTGGATTCACCTCCGAAGAGTTCACATCAGATTAGCCCATCATCCCGAAAGAGGCATAGAACTGATAGTATGAGGGATGTTGGCCAGAAAGGTAATGATGAGGAGGATATTATTGTAACTCCGAATGAAATAAATCCAGAGATACCACTAGATCCAATTGACATTACAACAAAATCAGGAGCCATCACCCTAAGATTGGGGAAGGATGAGATTAAAGGAATTACAAATAGTGATGATTTGAGGATGGAGGCTTGCAAAGAGTTCATGATGGAAGACTCGTTTATTCATATTCGTGCTTTTGAAGATTTTGTATGGAGAGTTCATCTCTCATCATATACTAAGAAGGTAGCACATGAGAGAAGTTTGTATCCAGAGCTTCCAAAGCAATTAATTCAGTCAAGGGTTAGACTGCAATTGAAGGAGAGGTTTAAGGAAATCACACCAGAAGAGGGTAGAGCATTGGTTTAGAAATATGGGATATTGCTACTCCCTGAATGGGATATTGTTGATTCTTTGGTATTTGATACAATAAGAAGGACAAATAAACCGCTTCTTACAACAGAGGAGGAGACAACATTGGCATTTAAAGGATCAACCTTCAGTGAAGAGTGGGATTCTCTTGCAATATGGTCACTATCTACAGGGTCCTAGAAACCTATTGTTGCTGAAACATCCAATTTTAGTGGTCATTTGATTGTGAAAAGATTTGTTGATACCCCTACCTTGGATTTAACTAAAAGCTGAGATACTCTGGGGAACTAGTATAATGACATTATTATTGAGTATAATAAGAGTCAGCAAAGGGTGGTAGAATTGGAAACTTTAATGGCCTTATTAAGACAACAGATGGAAACCTTGAGGTCTTAAAAGTAGGTTAGCTCTAGCCAAATTATTTCAAACCCGCCAATAGATCAACCCCAACCCCCTGCACAAGTTCTATATTGGGCTATGGTCCCGTATAATATGGGACAAGTGCCTACTGTAGTTGAAAAGGCTAGTACCTCGAGTGAAGATCCTTCTAGGGAAAAGTTACTCTAGCAGGTTGAAGAATATAAGGAGATGGTAAACCAAATCCGGGATGTAGCAAGAAGGAATAATTCAGAAATTGTTGATACTATGTTAAAGCATTTACATAACAGGTCCAGAGTAAGCTAAATGGTGTTCATGCGAATTATGCCTTGATGCTGCAAGCACTTGAATTGTTTCCAAGGGACAGAGAATTGGCTATCCCTTTGCTAAATAGATGGGGCCCTAGAATGGAAAAGTTGAAATTTATGGCAGTTGGGGAAAAACAACATGGGAACAAATATCCTATAGTCATGACAACATATCAATTTGTTAAGACTATTGTTGTAAAAAAATTCCAAGGGTCTACTGTTCCTATGGAGTCCAAAATCGAAGCACTGAAGGATATTTATGATGGAAAAGATTTGACTCCACTACCTCATATTTTGCATAGTCATGATATTGTCAAGCCTTTGCAGGTGTGCAAGGAGCAAATGAATAATATAATGACTGCCCAGACTCATGAGATATGCAAAAATGCATATATTCGCAATGTTGGAAAACACTTTATAAAAGTTATCACTTGTCATTAGTTTCCTAGAGAATTTTGATAAGACAGCCACATCATTGATGATAAAGTATGTACCTTATTGAAAAATGGTGGACCGGGTGGTGGCTTTCAATTGGCCATCTAAGGAGGATTCCGAGTCATGGAACAAGATGTTTATTGATGAACTTGAATTATAAATAATGAGGACGAGAATTGCAATTTGGTCATGTACAAGACAGGTTTGGCCTAAGGTATTATATTTTGAAATGCATTCTCTTCCCAGATTCGGGTACAAATTGCTCAAATAAAATCAGTGCATGGAGCGGTTAAAAGATGCTTTGGTGTCAGGGAATCGACACTTGGAACAACGCCTTCCTTTCCTCCACAACAAACTAACCATCATTTTTTTTTTAAGCTTTTCTTCTCTTACCAAGTAAATGATGTAAAGATAATTGATTAGGAATTAGCAATCCAGTAAAAAGTGGACATGTGTATCCTCCGGCCAAAAGCTTGTTTGCTCCCTTGTTTTTATAAAAGGGAATTTTGGGCTGAGTGTTGAAATTACTTAAGATACGAAAGATAAGAGTTAAGAGGAAAAAGGAATATGTCTAGTTTTTTGAAGCTTTGAGTCTTCTTTGGGAACTTAGTAAATCATGGGGTTTTGGAGCATACTTATGCTAATCTTGTGATTGTTTTGAGTCTATTTTCTCTCCTATTGTAATAGTTTGCATGAATTATTAATGAAGAATCTATCAAATATGATATTTGTTAATTTTCATTTGTTGTTTACTGTGGATTATGTTCGACTGTAGCTTTGGTTCAATGGACCTGTTAAATGCTTTAGTTGTTCAATAAGTTTATGCGAATTAACACATAGGACTTGTTAAGGAGTAATAAATTCAAGTATTGATGAATGGATGGTTATGCCATACATATAGATCATAGATGCTCTAGATGAAAGTTACCCTATAGTTCAGTTTCTAGTTTGACTCCATGCTCTAGGATATGGCACTAGTACTTTGACTGCTGCTTGTTCTTGTTTTTTTGTTATAGCTTTAGGAAATTTCACTCGAATATTTCATAAGAACACACTTAGGTGTTATTTCAATTCCTTGTTGAATAGAGCCAAATTCTTCTAAGAAATAGCCAATTTCTTGAAGGTTTATCTCATTTAGCTTAGATTGGAATTTATCTATTGTTTATCCATGTATGAGAAAATCATTCTCATCATGAATGACAATATATTTTAGGGATACCCTCCTGGATCTTACAGAGTCCAAAGTGTAGGAGAAATAACATTTTTTCTGCAATTTTCTCGTCAAGTTGGCACAGTGCCTTCATAACTTTTAAAATTGAGTATGGCAAGCTCATAGAAGCTTCTGTAGGTTCTGCTTGGGTTGTAAAAAATGCCAATAGAATGGCAACTCCACTAGGGATAGTAACAAATGAATAGTCTCTCAGTGCAAATCTAGTTTTAGTCAGAGTCAGTTTTATAGTATAATTGTTTTGTCTTATCGCTGTGTTTATTGTGTTGAACACATGCATTTGGTTTTCCTCTGTTCCTTGTCAATGTGTTGGGTGATGTTTGAAATTTTGTCCAAAGTCACGAGTGTAAAAGCGAAGTGCAAACATTTCATCATTCGCAATATTTTGGGTGGCGACTCTGATATCTCGAACAACAAATTTCGCATAAAGTGTTATGGGCAACATGCAAAGGAAGGTTCTCAAACACCAGAGGGCATGAGGAAGACAAGAAATTATACAAAAAAGAATCCTAATCCAATGATAGAACTCGAGTCAGGACAAGACAAGAAATGGGTAAAAGTAAGTGATACCCCAAGTAAGTCTGTTTCATCCTCTATTGCTTTTTCTCCTACTTCAAATACCAAGATAAATAGGGCTTTCATAAGTGAAAATTCCTCAGATACTATTATATCTAAATCAGATCACGGTAGTTTCCCTTTTGAAATGGCACGCGAAATTGAAGCTGATATGTCTAAAGAAGAGGAGCGGTGGGGTTTCTGCGAACAAGATAAGACGTTCCCAAAGGCCACAACATCTGATACCATAACTAAATCTTCACTGGGGAAAATTTCAAACTGAGGAATGCCTCTGAGTGAGGGGATGCCTTTTATTTAGGAAGAAGACCAGGTAGAACAGCCATAGTATACCCCGACTCCTAGTGAGGCAGGGGATATTCTTGAAAATGAGACGGATATAGACAAGGATATGCAAATCCTAATTGAGGAAGAGAGAAGGTTGCAAGAAGAGGAAGATAATAGAGATAGAATAAGAAGAGAGAATTTGGAGAGATGTCGAACTAAGTAGCTCGAAAGAAATGCCCAAAAGAAGAAGGTTGAGAAGATGAGGGAAGAGGAAGCTAAGAGAAAATCCTTTGAAGAAAGGGTGGCTAAGGTAGCTGTTGAAAGGGTAGGTGAAATACCTAAGGTAACAATCTCAATGGGAGTTTCCTCTACCCCTACATATACTTCATCTAATCTATCTACTCGAGGTGCGGATGCATTTGTGGGATCTAAGAAGATAACCTTTCAAGACCATGGGAAGGCCTATATTGACCAGTCTAGGAAAACTTCTCAAGGTTTTTCAAACTATAAACATTCTGCTAATACTAATGATGAATTAAATAGTTTGGTAGGCAAAGGAACAAGAACTAATTTTCAATCATTGGATTTCCCATAGAATCCTGAGCTCTTGAGGTTACAATTACTGAATGATCGATTACAAACTGATCTGAGGAAAGCTAAAATAGAAGCTACTAATGCCGAGGTGTCTCAGAAAATAGCCTTTCTCAAGATGTCTTCAGAAAACCCTCAAGCTTTTGGTTCTGGTAAAGGAAAAAATGAGTCATTAAACAAGAAGTCTAAGAAGCAAGCCTATACAAAGGGTTGCAGTGGTAATCAAGGTGGTGGAAGTAGAGGTGGCCATAAGATTACTAGTTCATATTCAGAAAATGGAGATGCAAGCACTATTAAGGTTAAGCAACCAGATAGTGTTGATAAAGGTAATGACAGGAGTGACAAGAAAGACATTGAACAACACATTACCTCTAGAAATGGATGTGGTGGTGGAGCATCCCAAGTTGATAGATATAGGAAATTGTGCTTTGATAATATTAGGGGATATCCAAATCCAGTCCCAAATAATGCACGGAAACATCTCCCAAAATTTACGAGAAATAATGCTTTTAGTGGAGAAGACCATTTGAAAGCTTTTCAAGGCTTTTTTGAAGATTTTAATCTTTGGGATGATGATGTGGCTATGAAATATTTTATGCAATCATTGGTGGAGGATGCTAGGGACTGGTACAGAGGATTACCTGATGGTAGTATTGATTCTTGAGATGCCTTTTATAGAGTTTTCAGAGAGCAATATGGGGATCAGACTGATCATAGATTCAAGTTGAATGACTTCAATAATATTACTAAGGGGCACAATGAAGTGGTTACTAAATTTAATGCCCATTTCCAAAAGGCTATGACAAGAGTTCTGACATATCTAAGATCCAATGAAAATGCATGTCTAGTTGTATACTGTAATGCCTATGATGCTAAAATGTGCTATCTACTAAGAGATAAAGATCCTCAAAATTTAAGACAGGCATATAAGATGGTGGTTAATATTGAAAATAATAGAAGGGCTTCGGGTAAAGTGGGAAGAAGAGAGGATCCTAAGGCTTTTAAAAGCATGAGAAATCAAACAAAGAAGGTTGGTAAACCTACTCCAGCTAATGATATGATAGATCAAGTTCTTAATTTGTTGCAAAAACAAGTAAAGAATGATAAGCCTCCCTTCCAGAGGAATGATAGACCCCCGAGGTTACAAGATTATCCTTACAATACAAATTGGAATAATGGTAAACCCCTTCAAGGGAATTAGAAACATAACCAAATCCCACCTGATCCTCTACAAAGGCAATCTGTGAATAGTGTAGAAAATCTACTATGGTGTGAGATATGTGGAATGCCACAATCTCCACAATAGTGTGCAGTAGCCCAATCAATGTTGGATTCTCAAGATAATCAGGAAGACTCCTAGCCTCCCCAAGATCAAGACACAATGACCAATGTATTGTTAGGACTAGCTAATTTGGTCTATGAGGATTATTCCTTAGAAGAGGAATCTTGTGCCTAGGATGTTGATGCTCAGAGGCAACAAAATGACATATATCATTAGCAATTGTTTCCAAATGAAGAAGGCAATGATGATTGTTTTGTGAATGAGTTTGAGATAGATGATACGTGTCAAGAAGACCTTCTGATGAAGAAATTGAAAAGTATACTATGGCTTTAGTTATTAGGGAAAGGAATAATATACAACTGAGAAATAGGATCGTCCCTGGTGATGTTGGTAACCCTTGCAGTTTGTTCATAAAGGAGGAGGTAATTAAGCCAAAAGCAAGTTTGGAGATCAAGAATATTGACCCAAAGCCTAAGGAGATGAGAGAACCTAGGATATGGGCAAAAAAGGTGGATAAGGCCAAAGAAAATGGTGAAGTTATACTTCAAAAGAGTAAGGATAGTAACCAGAAGTCTCCTGGTAAAGAAATTTCAAAGGAGAAAGAAAAGGTAATTTCTAAAAAAACATGCTTTCCTGATTTACCTAACTATACTTCAATAGATATGTTCCAAGTGCTTTCACAAGTTAAGGTTACACTTCCTTTCCTCGAAATGATGAGGATAGATGAGCATAAAGACAAGACAGTTGCACTCATAAATAGTATTCCCACAAAAAGAAAAGATGAAATGGCATCTAATAGAATGATACAGAAAAGCAAAAGACAAAGGAAGAAGTCACCACAGAAAGTCCACAAATATATTTGGGGACTATAGTCACAGCTAACCCAAATCATGTCAATCCTTTTTTCTTGAGTTAATAATTGATGGAAAAATACTAAGAAATTGCATGATTGATTCAGGAGGATCTAACAATGTGATGCTAGTAAAAATAATGCATGCAATGGGGCTGACAATTGATAGTACATATGGTAAGTGCTATGAAATGGATTCTAGGGAAGTACCTATTATAGGTATTATAAATGATGTTCCATATAGATTAGCAACTCTTCTTGAAAATGAATTACATACGAGTGTTATAGTGGTGGATATTCCACCAACCTATGGTATGTTGTTGTCTTGGCCTTGGAGTGCCTCAATGGGTGGAAGTATACAGTGTGACTTGTCTTTTGCTACCTTTTCCATTGAACAAAAAGATGTTAAGGTTGATAGAGAAAAAAGAGCTCCCCACATGATTGAAAATGCGGATGACCCATTAGAATCTACCAGAATTAACTTTGTTGAGGCTGATTTGGATAACTTCCATGTAGAGGAAGATAAAGCAGAAGAATATGCCCAACTAACACCTATTAACAAAGAAGCCTCAAAGGAATTGTCAGAAGGAGATTTATGAATCATGCATTTTGATGGAGCTTGCTCCAAAGAAGGTTTAGGAGCAGGAATATATTTTGTTTCACCTCAAGGTAAAACTTTCAAATTTCATTCTTATTGCAATTCTCTTGTACAAATAATGTTGTTGAATATGAAGCTCTCATACTCAGTCTGAAGATAGCTTCAAAACATGGTATTAAGGTATTAAAAGTTTTAGGAGATTCTGAGTTGGTGGTTTCCCAAATAAGATCCCATTTTGCAGCTAAAGATAAGAGGCTCAGACAATACCGAAATGTAGTATGGGAAATTATTGAAGGATTTAATGCTTTTGGCATTCAATGGATTGAAAGAGGATAGAATGCTAGAGCAGATCTATTAGCTAATATTGCTAATAAACTTGATGATGTCACTTTTGGTGGCATCTCACAAATAGAAGTACAAACTAGGCCTACAGTGCCTAACAATGTATGTAATTCACAAGTATTTGATGATGATACTGATATTCTAAAGTTCTTACATTGTGTAGATCAATATGAAAGCTAGGAAATTTATTTTGATTCATTTGTAACTAATATTGATGGTAAGGAGACCTTATTTGGAAATGAGGTTATTTAACTTAAAACTAATACTATCCCTAGAGGTTTGGTTTCACTTGAGAGGGTGTTTAATGGCCCCGATATGTCAAAAGCTAAGCAAGCATCATCTCATAAGGCTGACTTAGAAGAAGTAAACCTGGGAACGAAAAATACTCCTAAGAATGTTTACATTGGAAAGAAAATGAAGCCTCATATTAGAAGCATGTTGATTACTTTGCTTCAGAAATATAGACATCTTTTTGCTTGGTCATATGAAGACTTGAAGGCATACAGGGAGGATTTGTTTCAGCATGAGATCCCATTGAAACCTGATATAAAGCCTTTCAAGAAAAAAACAAAGACCTATCAATCCTACTCTGCAACCTAAGATGCAAGAAGGGCTTGCTAAATTAAGGGAAGTAGGAATTATTAAAGCAATTAGACATTCATCTTGGGTCTCTAATTTGGTACCTGTTAGAAAAAAGAATGGAGATATTAGACTATGTGTTGATTTCAGGAACTTGAACATGGCTTCTTTAAAAGACAATTACCTGTTGCCTAATATGGAAGCTATGTTGCATAAGGTCACAGGTTGTGAATTATTATCATTAATGGATGGATTTTTTGGTTACAATCAGGTCATGGTTAAGGAGACTAATCAATTTAAGATAGCTTTCACCACGCCATGGGGTACATATGTGTATGTCAGAATGCCTTTTGGGTTGATAAATGTTGGTGCGACCTTTCAAAGAGCAATGGATTTGGCTTTTGCGGATTTTATTGATCTTTTCCTCACAATCTATCAGGATGACCTTACTGCTTATAGCAAGAAAGAAGAGGACCATTGTGCCCATTTGGAAAAGATCTTTGTTAGAGATTTGGAATATGGGGTATCCCTAAATCCTAGAAAATGTACATTTGGGGTGAAAGAAGGAAAATTGCTAGGACAATTGTTTCAAAAGATGGAATCCAGATTGACCCTAAAAGAGTGGCTGCTATTGACAAGATCATACAACCAAAAAATGTGAAAGGTATCTAGTCTTTCTTTAGACAAATAATTGTTTTAAGAAGATTTGTCACAAACTTTGCTGAAATCGTCCACCCAATATCTAAGATGTTGAGGAAAGGAGAAAAAATAACATGGACAGGGGAACCATCTGAGGCTTTTCAAGCTATCAAAGATGCAATCAAGCAAGCACCTATCCTCAAATCCCTAGATTATTCAAAACCATTCCAGTTATTCTCTTTTGCTTCTTTTCATACTATAGTTGGTCTACTATTAAAAAAGAACAATGATGGTTTTGAGCAGCTAATTGCATTTTTTAGTAAATCATTGCAAGCTACAGAGTTGAAATATGACACATTTGAGAAGCAGGCATATGCCTTGGTAAAGGCGATAAAAAATATTAAACCTTACCTAATGGGAGCAGCTATTGTTGCCTATGTACCAACAACCACAGTCAAAGATATCTTCACCCAACAATAAACTATAGGAAGGAGATGCATATGGATTAATAGAATCTAAGAGTTTAATATTGACATACAGATTACTAAGCTTGTAAGGGGTCAGGGCCTAGCCAAATTAATGGCTAAGACAAATCTGGAAGTCAATCAGATTAACCATATAGAGCAATAGAATGTCACACCTATTTGTAACATGCAGACCTATGGATGGTATAGGAGGATTGTGGAGTACTTGCAGACAATGCAATGTCCTGAAGGTATGCCTCTTACTCAAAAAAGAACTCTTAAACTACAAGCAATTAGATATGTCATTATTGATAACGAGCTATGGTGGAGAAACCCTGAGGGCATTATTCTTAGGTGTGTGGATGGGGATCAAGCTGAGGATCTGCTTGTAGAAATGCACAAGGGAGTTTGCGGGGGACACTATATGGCTAAAACAATAGCTAACAAAATTCTAAGAGTAGGATATTGGTGGCCTACTGTATTCAAGGATGCACATAGATATGTTAAAAGGTGTGATGCATGTCAAAGATTCATCGAAAAGTTGAAATTTTTTGGTAATTTACCATTGAGACCTATGTCTATTTCTGCTTCTTTCTAGCAATGGTGTATAGATTTTATAGGGGAAATATCTGAGAAATCCAATGGGGGACATGCTTGGATACTGGTAGCTACAGATTATTTCACCAAGTGGATTGAAGCAATTCCAACTAGAAGGGCCACAAGCAAAGTTGTTATTGACTTCTTAACTGAAAATATCTTAAGCCGATTTGGGGTACCTAACAGAATTGTGTCAAACAATGCAATGTGTTTCAGATTAGAAGATTTTGTAAATTTTTGCAATCAGTATGGCATCGTTGTTTCATATTCCTCCCCATATCATCCTCAAGGAAATGGACATGCAGAATCTAGCAGCAAGAGCCTGATGAAGATTATCAAGCGCATGATAGAAAAGAACAAGAGGGCATGGGATTCAAAACTAAAGCTGGCATTATGGGTTGATAGAACTACTATTAAAAAAGCAATTGGTCATTCACCTTTCAATCTAGTTAATGGAGTGGAGGCACGCATTCCTCAGAATAACTTGTTAAAAATGTATAAATTTGTCCAGGAATATGATGATGATGTGTGTGACAAAATGTAACTTAGGATGGAAGAATTGAGTCAACTAGATGAAACCAGAAGGGAAGCGCATAAGAGAAATGAGAAGTTGCAGCTTCAGGTGAAGCACCTCTATGATAGAAAGGCAATGAAAAGGATATTTGATATTGGAACTATGGTATTGGTCTTGAATGCTAGGTTAGAAGATAAGGGCAAACATGGCAAGTGTGATCCCCTTTGGTTGTGTCCTTATATTGTTATGGATACACATGGGGAAGATTCATATTTCCTACAAACACTTATGGGTGAAATTCTTGAGCTGCCAGTACATGGACAGTTCTTGAAATACTATTTCTCTTGAAATAGCTCTTTTCCATGTATATCGTATAGTCCTCTGAATATTGTATATATGTTGGTCGTTTTATTTTACTTTTTGTTTGTTCGCCCTATCCGGGCTGGTCCTAGTTCTTTGTTCTCTCTTGGTTTTCTCTAGTCTACATAACCAGAGATTCTGGTTTCTTGCTATGCCCACAGGGGGCATACATCCCTAGTATTAGCCACTAGTGGTGCTTTTTATTTTCTTCCCCTCTGTGGTGATTTTTTCTTCATTATTTTTCAACTGGTCTAGTATTTGGGGTTTTCTTTTTGGATGTTGACTTGCTATTGGCGGTGATCAGTCACTTAAGTCATATTTTATCCCTCTTGGGTTGTGCTTTACCGACCCCTTTTACCTGTCTTTTCAATTTTGCATTATGACTTTTGTGTCCCTATGATTTTCGGCCCACTAACCTTTACAACATAACCATTGAATTATTTTTGACCCTGTCGGTTATTCCCCGTCTGCCTAGTTGGTCCCCTTCTTTAAAGTAACTATTTCGCATGTGCAGATTATACTAACCGATGGATGCAGTAACTATGATCTTGACCATTCATCACACACCTCACAAGGTTTGTGCTTACATCACAGAAAATGTTGTGAGGCTTGCAAGATGCTGCCACCTATTGTGTAACTTGGTGGGCCAAGTTTTGAGTGTTGACTGATGGACGGGTGTTGATGCCAATAGCTGTGTACTTTCTGATGCATCTTGGTCATCCCTCGCTAACCTCTTGCAATTAAAACTTTAGTTTCAATAATGTTGTGAGGTATGCAATGTTTTGACACATGGGCACCAGTGTTATCGATTAATGAATGTGGTGGGACCTGTTCTGTGCTGATGTGCTACCTAATGGGTAGTTTTCTTGCTCGCTTGCTGATTGGAAGGAGGATGTGTCATTTTCAAACTGTTGTTGACCAAATCTGGACCGTCTGTCTGGCCAACTATTTTTTTGAACAATGACGTGTTTTCAAACAAAATGGTGTTGTACTATAGCCATTCTATCTTGCACGAGTGAATAGTAATGGTCAAGTTTGACTCAGCCTATGTAATTAAATGCTAAATAACCAGTGAATTGCTATTTCAATATTGCATTCTGGTTTGTAAGAATCCCTCGATGCTTAGGGAAGCAGCTATTATCTCAATTCTCCATTATCGCAGCATTTGATGCTCTGCAAAATAAATAGTAAGTGATACATATGCCTTCTTTTGTGATTTCAGAATATATATTAGCGTTGCCTATTGAATAATTGGCGATTGTTTCCTTTTCGATTCCTGGTGAATTGTTAAGAAAATTGGCTGTAAGAGCTAATATAGGTCATTGCTAGTGATTTGTGTGATTATAAAAGAGTTTTCTATAACGATAGTCAAGAGCAGGGTGTAACTGTTTGTCTTTTAAAGAAAACCCTAGGTCAAATTCTCTTCTGTTTAAAATTTATGGCATCCAAGGTATGAACTATTGGTCTGGAGGCTACGCCTAGGGGTTACTCACAAGATATTATTGATTTGTTGAAACCTTCTACGAGCAAAAAGTAGGAAGGAAGGGTATTGTTCTATGGACCTATGATTCATGAAGGTTTAATGGACAAACAGTGTACAATCCACGATGCCAAATTGCCATACACTAGTTGGCAGTTGTTTTCCAATTGGTTTGGAAATAGAAATATGCCTGTTCCTTTGTGTAATCCATGGAGATTGGACTTGGGTAGGCTAGTGGTACACAATGTCTACAAAGATGTAGACTTATTAAAAGATATTTCTGCAAGGTACAACCCTATGACTCGAATTATCAGAACTCATCTTGGCAAGCGAATGATTAAAGTAACCAGGGAGGAAATTGCAGAGATTTTTGGCTTGCATGAATGGAGCCAAGATATGATTCCCATCAAATTGGAGGTCTTCAGGGAAGAGTACAGAAACACCAAGGGTTTGATAAGGACATCCCTTGTGATACCCCATTTGGTTGTGTTGGGAAGAGGAAAAAATAAAAAAAAGTTGTTATTGGCAGGAATGAGACTGAACCTTTTCCAATAGACTACTTCACCCCCCATTTCAAGAAGACCGTTTGTGCACTATGTCAAGTTCTGGGGATTGATTTGAAGAAGACTATGCCTATAGAGATAATGTATATGGTTGTAAACCTCCAACACCCTAGTTATAATTTGGTATATGACTTTGCCACTCACCTTGTAGAGAACATACATTCTGGCTTAGGAGCTTTGAAGCTGGGAAAGAATTGGGTAAAATTCAGATGGTTTTTACTATTGATTCATATGTTTTTATATACGGGTTAGAAGGTATTTGAGAAAGATATGAAATTGAAGAATATGGAAGGAGATATTGAAATTCCTGTCCAATATTGGACTAGAGTCCTGGACATGCATTATCATAAGTTTGATTATGTCACCTTTCATAATATTTTCGGATCTAAGTTAAAGAAGGCTTTAGATTTTGATCCCCCTAGGATTCCAAAGGAAATCCATGACTTCCTAAGACCTATGGAGAGGAGGCCTGAGTTGAACCTAACCCACAATTGGGGTGATATTATCCCCAATCATGGCACTACAATCTTCAAGGTTTTTTGCACAAATGTCATCCCATCTATCCTACCTAGGGAAGTTCCCCTCAGACTTGGTTTTGTAGAAATTATGAGGCAGTTGGGAGCATCTCAAGATTTCCATCTACCTACTAAACACAATAAGGGATCCTTTTCCCCTGAATATACAGCTTTTGCAGATTTTGTCATGATAAAGGGAGGGTGGAGAAATTTGCACTTGTTACTCAGGCCATATAGGTTAAGAACTATACGCCCTAGGAATTATGATCCTGAGGCTTTTATTTCCCAAATGAAGGCTAGGCATTGAACTGGAACTTTTGTCCATAATTTCTACTATCCTGAACATATCATTAAGAACATTTTTGATAAGGACTTACAGGACGAGAGAAATGCAATGTACATTGACTATACAAAAATGGTGAGAAGTAAATAGGAGAAAATACCTGGTTTTGATCCTATACCTAATGCCAAAGATGAGCTCAGCAAGGTAATCTATGCTCTTGACAATTTTCAGAGCATAGTAGGAGTCTTAAAGGAGGAAAGAATTATAGAAGGAAAGGGAAAGCCACAAGTTACTGAGGAGCACCCTGAGATAAGAATTGAAGAAAGGCCTACCTACTAGCCTTAAGGGAAAATAAAGGTGTTTTCAAGAAGGAAGAGAAGTAGGATGGAGGATGTTATGATGAGTGGTGCATCATCCATCCCAAAGCGACTAGTGCCTAGTATTATTGATTTGGATTTACCTCCGAAGAGTTCAGAACAGATTAACCCATCATCCCCAAAGAGGCATAGAACTGACATTATAAGGGATGTTGGCTAGAAAGGTAATGATGAGGAGGATATTATTGTAACTCTGGATGAAATAAATCCAGAGATACCACTAGATCTAGTTGACATTACAACGAGCTTAGGAGTCATCACCCTAAGATTGGGGAAGGATGAGATTAAAGGAATTACAAATAGTGATGATTTGAGGATGGAGGCTTGCAAAGAGTTCATGATGGCTGACTCTTTTATTCATACTTGTGCTTCTGAAGATTTTGTATGGAGAGGTCATCTCTCAACATATACTGAGAAGGTAGAACATGAGAGAATTTTGCATCTAGAGCTTCTAGAGCAAGTAATTCAGTCAAGGGTCAGAGTGCAATTGAAGGAGAGGTTTAAGGAAATCACACCAGAACAGGGCAGGGCATTGGTTCATAAATGTGGGATATTGCTACTCCCTGAATGGGATATTGCTGATGTTGTGGTATTTGATATAGTAAGAAGGGAAAATAAACTGCTTCTTGCAACAGAGGAGGAGGCGGCATTGGCACTTAAAGGATCAACCTTCAGTGAAGAGTGGGATTCTCTTGCAATATGGTCACTATCTACAGGGTCCCAAAAACCTATTATTGTTGAAATGACTGATTTTAGTGGTCATTTGATTATGAAAAGAGTTGTTGATACCCCTACCTTGGAGGCTATTGACATGGTTGTGAATGTTGCCAAATTCACTAAGGCAACTGTGGAGGATTTAACTAAAAGCTGAGATACTCTGAGGAACCAGTATAATGACATTATTATTGAGTATAATAAGAGATAGCAAAGGGTGGAAGAATTGGAAACTAAAATGGCCTTATTAAGACAACAGATGGAAACCTTGAGGTCTCAAAAGCAGGTTAGCTCTAGCCAAATTATTTCAAACCTACCAATAGATAAACCCCAACCCCCTGCATAGGTTCAATCTTAGGCTATGGTCCCGTATAATATGGGACAAGTACCTATTGCAGTTGTAAAGGCTAATACCTCAAGTGAAGATCCTTCTAGGGAAAAGTTACTCCAGTAGGTTGACGAATATAAGGAGATGGTAAACCAAATCTGGGATGTAGCAAGAAGGAATAATTCAGAAATTGTTGATACTGTGTTAAGGCATTTACATAAATGGGTCCAGAGTAAGCTGAATGGTGTTCATGCGAATTATGCCTTGATGCTGCAAGCACTTGAATTTTTTCCAAGGGACGGAGAATTGGCTATCCCTTTGTTAAATAGATGGGGCCCTAGAATGGAAAAGGTGAAATTTATGGCAGTTAGGGCAAAACAACATGGGAACAAATATCATACAGTCATGACAACATATCAATTTGTTAAGACTATTGTTGAGAAAAAATTCCAGGGGTCTGCTACTCCTATGGAGTCCAAAATCAAAGCACTAAAGGATATTTATGATGGAAAAGATTTGACTCCACTACCTCATATTTTGTATATTCAGGATACTATCAAGCCTTTGCAAGCATGGAAGGAGCAAATGAATAATATAATGACTATCCAGACTCATGAGATATGTAAAAATGTTGATATTCGCATGTTGGAAAACACTTTAGAAAAGTTATCACTTGTCATTAGTTTCCTAGAGAATTTTGATAAGACAGCCACATCATTGATGATAAAGTATGTACCTTATCGAAAAATGGTGGACTGGGTGGTGGGTTTCAATTGGCCGTCTGAAGAGGATTCTGAGTCATGGAAAAAGATGTTTATTGATGAAATTGAATTATAAATAATGGGGATGAGAATTGCAATTTGGTCATGTACAATACAGGTCTGGCCTAATGTATTATATTTTGAAATGCATTCTCTTCCTGGATTCAGGTACAAATTGCTCAAATAAAATCAGTGCATGGAGCGGTTAAAAGATGCTTTGGTGTCAGGGAATCGACACTTGGAACAACACCTTCCTTTCCTCCACAACAAAATAATCATCATTTTTGTTTTAAGCTTTTCTTCTCTTACCAAGCAAATGATGTAAAGATAAGTGATTAGGAATTAGCGGTCCAGTAAAAAGTGGACATGTGTATCCTCTGGCCAAAAGCTTGTTTGCTCCCTTGTTTTTATAAAAGGGAATTCTGGGCCGAGGAATAGGTCTGCTGAAATTACTTAAGATACGAAAGATAAGAGTTAAGAGGAAAAAGGAATATGTCCAGTTTTTTGAAGCTTTGAGTCTTCTTTGGGACTTTAGTAAATCATGGGGTTTTGGAGCATACTTATGCTAATCTTGTGATTGTTTTGAGTCTATTTTCTCTCCTATTGTAATAGTTTGCATGAATTATTAATGAAGAATCTATCAAAGATGATGTTCGTTAATTTTCATTTGTTGTTTACCGTGGATTATGTTCGATTGTAGCTTTGGTTCAATGGACCTATTAAATGCTTCAGTTGTTTAATAAGTTTATGTGAATTAACACATAGGATTTGTTAAGGAGTAATAAATTCAAGTATTGATGAATGGATGGTTATGCCATGCATACATATCATAGATGCTCTAGATGAAAGTTACCTTGTAGTTCAATTTCTAGTTTGACTCCGTGCTCTAGGATATGGCACTAGTACTCTGACTACTTATTGTTCATGTATTTTGGTTATAGCTTTAGGCAATTTCACTCGAATATTTCATAAGAACACACTTAGGTGTTATTTCAATTCCTTGTTGAATAAAGCCAAATTCTTCTAAGAAATAGCCAATTTCTTGAAGGTTTATCTCATTTAGCTTAGACTATAATTTATCTGTTGTTTATCCATGTATGAGAAAATCATTCTCATCATGAATGACAATATATTTTAGGGATACCCTCTTGGATCTTACAGAGTCCAAAGTGTAGGAGAAATAATAGTTTTGCTGCAATCTTGTCATCAAGTTGGCATGGTGCCTTCAGAACTTTTCAAATTGAGTATGGCAAGCTCATAGAAGCTTCTACAAGTTCTACTTGGGTTGTAAAAAATGCCAACAAAACCTCAAGGAAGATCTTTCTAAGCAAGAAGTTTCTCAAAAATAGGTTCAATCATGCACTTTTTTTATATTATTTCATCTACAATAAATATGGTCATAAGGCTATGGATTTCAAATCTGAAATGAACAAAATAATTTTTTAAGTATAAATTATCTTTATTCACTTGTGGATACTAATGTGATATGCCAGATTTGTAACAATGTTGGACATATAGAAAAATATTACAAAAGTCATTTAGAAAAATAAAAAATTCAAAAAGTAGATGTTATTGTGAAATTCAATAAATGATACAAACAATGACATTGAAAACTCAATGGTTCTAGAAATAAAATTTCATGCTGAAGGGAAAATAAATCTCTAGGTAATAGATAGTGGATGTTCAAGTAACATGGAAGGTGAAAAAATAAAATTCATCAATCTAGTTAAGTGGAATGGTGGATTATTCAAGTTTAAAAACAATTCATCTGTGAAGATTTGTGGAAAGGGAACCATAAGCATTTATGGAAAATCTAGGATAGAAGATGTTCTCTATGTTGAAGGTCTCAAGGAAAATATTTGTAGTGTAAGTTAGATGTGGAACAAAGGATACAATCTCATATTTCATGTTGAAGGGTGTAAAATCAGAAAAGAAAACTCTAATTTATTTTTGGTAGAAGGATCTAGGACAGGAAACAACTTGTACAATATAAAGGGTGATAATGGAAGAGGTTATCTTCTAGGATAGAAAAATTAATGTTGGTTGTGGAAAAAAATTATGTGACACATTAAATTTGATAACCTTGTGAAGATTAGATCCATGCAAGTAGTGAGAGATATGCCAAACATTATCAAGACTACAAGCACTATGTAGAGAATATCAGATTAGAAAGTAGACATGGATAGTATTCAAGACTAAGGAATATTATTCTACAAGACCATTGTAACTAATTCATAATGATTTTTGTAGACCTGGAAAGAAAAAGAGTCTCCAAGGTGAAAAATATTTCATGTTACTCATTGATGATTTCTCTAGGATGACATGGGTTACATTCTTAAAAGAAAAATTAGAATATTTTAGTAGGTTTAAGATTCTCAAGTCAATTGTTAAAGATGAAATGAATGATAGAATCATGTGATTAACCTTTGATATATGTGGTTAGCTCAAATCAAATATATTTATAGAATTTTGTGAAGAAAATGGAATAAAGAGGAATCTATCTATTGCTAGAACTCCTAAGTAAAATGGAGTAGTGGAAAGAAGGAATAGAACTACTCAGGATATGGCTAGGATAATGTTGAATGAATACAAGTTGCTTGATGTATATTGGAAAGAAGCAGTCCATACTATGTTATATATTCTTAATAGGTGAAAACTAAGGGTGGACAAAACTAAGACCCCTTATGATCTATGATACGTGTTGATGGTTATTTTAGCACTGCAACAACTCAACCAGAACAAAATTATCCTATATCTCTTGAAACATAAATTTCTATCAGAAAGCCTCAAGAAATAACCCAAATATCTCTAATGTCGGGTCTTAAAAATGTAGAAAACAACTCAGTGATAATGTGAAAATGCTAGTAATCACAAGGGGCCTTGCAAATGTACAATGCTAGAAGTATAATTTCATCAGATGTAACAATATGGTGATGCTTCAATATTAAAACTAACCCATATTTTAAAGAAATATAAAAATATATAAGGGTTCAGAGAGAGACTCTAAACTAACTCCTAAGATCAATCACAACAATGATGAATGTTACAAATGGACATGTTGTGCCTATTACACACACACCTCGTTCAGAACATGAACCCTCTCTTTTCAACTTCGCTGAGTCACTTTTTACTCTTGCATAGTTTTGCATGCCCCTATTTTGTAGCATCAAGGTGGTCACAGACCCTAAAAGTCATTATCTTCAATTGACCAATTCATTACCCCAAAATTACTAAGTCCTTGGATTTTGTGGGGTTCCTTTTCCCTTTTAGGCTAGCATCCTTCACCTTTTGTGGGTTCGTAGCTACAAGACGCTCCTTGTGGGCTTTTGTGTTGTTTTCATTGCTTTGATGATGGCTAATCTGGGACTTATGCCCACATGGCAGGCCCTGCATCTTCCATCATTGTCTCCTTTAAAAATTGTGGTGGTGTTGCCTTGAATTTTATCCGCCTTACGAACCCCATCATTCCTATCATTATTGTGTCAAAACCCACACCCAACTACCTTACTTTTCATCATACCTACCATAAATGTGGGTCATTAATACCAAATTTACTATAAATAAGCCAATTCAACCTATAATTTTAACTTCACTAGTTGGAAATTTGTCAGAGCTCTAGTCTATTGTAGCCACCCTTGAGCCTGCATTATCTCCAAGAGATTTGAAAGATTGGATTCCTTCATTTTCTTTGGGTTTCTCAGGCGAATTCGTAGTTTCCCAGTCTAAATTCTCTTTAAATTATTTTTTTCAAAGATGCCTAAAATCCTAAGGAAAAAATTTAAATCTCTGCAAGTGACTAAATGACCTTCACATTCTGCATAAACCCATATAAGAAAAACCTTGAAAAATTATAAAATTTGACCTCCAAGGCCCTTGAAGAACTTGACCTCTGCATGACTATTCTTCATTAGGGTTGTGATCTATTTGAGACACACTCTCCTCGCCACCATTAAAAAAATGAAGGAATCAGACATCCAAAAAACTTTGGAAAATGACCCTCGTGGGTCTGCTTCTGTGGGCCACCACATGCAGGAGGTGATCACCCTGCCGCCATTCCAAAAAAGTCTATCCACTACCTCCCTCCCACATTGCGGGTCCCTCCTAGACATTCATCATCAGAAAATGAATGCAACCTAAGTCTTTCTATAGGTTGTTACCCATGGAAATCCATTACCTCTTTGTCGCCATGTCAACGACTATCCTATGTGGTGGAGCCTTAGCTCCCTTCCATGTTGTGGAGCTTACTTGCCTTATCTTTGTCTATTTTATATAAACCAAAATTCTAAGTCTCCAACCTTATGTGTGTTGTCCTTTGTGGGCCACTATCTATAGACCACTCTGTTGTTGCTGCTATTCCTAAAACAACTAGGAGGGCTCGTCCTCCTGCCATGTGGGTCTCAACCTCACCGTCTCCTTCAAATCTCGATGTAAAAAATGACTAATTCTAAACTATTGTGGCCATATCTCTATGGGTCAAAGTTTATGGGCTACCATTTGGTGATTGGAATTTCTCAATAGTCATGCCTCGTCGTCCTTTTGCATTGTGAAACCTGCTCATTCCTCTATCGACTGACGCAAACGATCAATGCTAATATCCTTGTGGGCTTTGTGGTGTAGACCTCTATGTGCAAGTTGCCATCCCATGACCACCATCCTTTAAACTTCCATCTCCCAGTGGCCTTTTGTAGCCCCCTACCTACAATCTTCCCAATGGACAAACCTTAAAGAAGCATCCTGTAGGCCCCACATGGCAGAATTCTATCTATGGGTTTTTGTTGCTTGGATATTGTTTCTCAATGATGGAGATTTAAACAGCCTTGGTGCCTCCTAACTCCACATGTCTTGATCCCATGTGAACCAAGTAGCTAATTGAATACCTCCTAAGAGCTCCAGATTGATTTTTGCACATGCCAAATGCTTCTAGGCCTCAACCAATGACCAATATTTAGGTATGGAAATCTGAGTGTGGGTGGCTATTTGTGGTTTGTCGTGCCCCTAGCACCATCCTATTCTACATAACCCCGAACAATTGCTAGCACAAGGAAACTCAGATCCCTAAGCCCACATTTCCTGAATTGATCTGAATGAGTGTCGAATGATAAATTTTACTAGATTTTATGAGCTTTTAATGATGAAATAATGGACCTAACCCTTATTTTGTAGGATTTAGCTAACGTTTGCTAATTTTATTTATGAATGTTCTTACTATAGTCTTTTGTGCAGGATTTATGGAATCAGCCGAGAGACCATCGAGAGCATCCATAAAGAAAGAAAAAGGAAAGAAGCCTACTAAATCACCTAGAGGAAAAGAAGACAAAGAACAAATGAAGTACCAATTCCATGGGGTGGAGATCACTCCCAAGGTCACCTCAAACTAGGGCACCATATCGAAAACCAACCTCAGGCTCATAAACATGGATCAATTTTGATAGAGGGTGATGATCAATCCAAAAATCCAAAATTACCTAAAAATAAAAAAGAGTGGCCTCACCAAGGTGACCAAGTTCCCTCCTGCACTCATTGGACCAGAGTTGGTGATGGTGTGTTGGGAATTTTATCACAACAATAGAAAGATCATAGACCATGAGGGTAGGTTGTTGGAAAATTCATTTGCTAGGTCTATTGGCCATGCATTCCACATTCCCACATTTGATAAAATGGAAGAAACAAAGAAGGAATTCATCAAAATTATGTGGAAGATAGATCCCTTGGCATGCAAGAAACTGATCAACCAACATTGGTTGAAAGAGAAGAGGGGTAGTGTAGCTAAGGTACCACAAGAGCTTTTAAAAATTGACTTTCATGAGGAGTACCATGAATTGGTTACTCTACTCAGTAGGCTAATGGGCCTCCCCACCATTTCCCATTTCCAAGAATGGATGTTTTATTTCATAGAAGAGATTATCTAGGGAAAAACAAAGTTTCACTAGGCCAAGATTATCAGTGAAAAAATTCATAGCTAGTTGATGGCTGTGAAAAAGACTTCCCACTTCTATATGACTTCATACTTGGTGTATATGCTCACTAACACATTCCCCTACAAAGGTTTCACTATGGCACACAATCCAGATCCTAGCAAAGATCTTAAAATATATGAAAAATACCCTTAGCTGCAATACTAGAAATTAAAGAAAGATTATAGGAGGGTGCATGATTCCTTCATTGGGCATATCATCAGGCTTCTCAAGGGAGACTTTGAAAGGAAATTCTCACATAGTGCCGAGAAATTCATCAAAAGATTCGAGTACCTATTCATCCAATTCCTAAAATTCACATACATCAAAGTAGAGGGCTTCTCTAACAAGCCTTACATGTTGTAGCACTACCCCAATGATCGAATGATTCTGCTAGAAGTTACCTAGCAATTATAGAATGGTTGCACTTTTTTGAGTGATAAGAACAAGGTAGTTATTCAATATCCCCTCACCTTTAGGAAAGGAATATATTCATGTCCCACCACCCAATGTGCAGACTACTCAGAAAGAGAGATAGTCAAATACCATCTAGAGTTCCACACAGCTCGACCAAGAATCGATCCCTATGGTAAGCTTAAGAAACAAGTGGGAAAGTAGTATGCTCAACAGTCACATCTAGAGGACTTTTGGTCCAATTTTCAAGATGACAAAGAAGTAAGGATGAGACACTATATGCAAATGATGACCGAATTCATAAAATCAATCAATTTATTTCTTGAACCTGACTAGGTCATGGAGAAAAAGGGCACCATTCTTGATCCCAGGTTTGATTTCATGGCCAACTTTCCACTACCACTGATAAATTGGAATGAGGGAGAGTAAAATGACTTCAATTTTTTGTCACAACTATTCATACACAAAAAAAATCAGTGGGTGGATTCCCAGATTTTGCACAACTCAAGGTGAAAGGTGCAACATTGATGTATGGTGAGCTCAAAGATGAGCTCAAAATAAAAATTGATAGTGGAGCTACTACCACCGTAGTAGAAGAAGCACCAAAATCCCCTCCAACAACAAGATCAAGAAAGAGGAAGGATGTGCCCGAGCTCCATCCCAAGCATAAGGTCTATTCATGAAATACCATAGAAGGACAACCCTCCAAGAGGGAAACATAATAAGGGGGGATTTGCAATTGAAATTCCCACTATTGAGGAAGACCCTCAACATGAGGGAGAGGAAGAAGAAAGGGTTGAAAATCCATGCTCATGATCAACCTCCTCTCCTCCTATCGATACCATTACCACTGCTTCCACTCCACCTCCTCCCACTTCACAAGCATTGCATTTTTCATCTTCACCTACTATGGACATCTCAGTCCACCTATCCTCCACCCCACCAATGACTCTTATGATAGTGCTTGATTCTTCCTTTGCCATGAATTCCATGCCATTGACTTCCTCATTACCTCCTCCACTTCCCATCCTTTCTAATCCAATTCCAGTAACCATTTCTACTATCCCCCATCTCACACTACCAAAAGCCTTCACAAAATATATATAGGGTGTTCCTTTTGATATTTCAGGGGTAATCATGAATCCCACCATCCATGCCCTAATGGCCCAAATCGTTGTTGGTTTTCCTATTCCTTTTCCCCCAATGGATCCACCAAAAATAGAAGGCACGATGAGGATATCAAAATAAATGGAGAAGTTCTAGAGGAAAGATGGCAAGAGAATAATGATAGAGCTTGGAGACCCTTACTTTGAACATCTAGAGGGTGGGCTAACAATTAATTTGGATAAAGGGGTGACTCATGCTGAAGAGTCATAATATTCAGAGGACGATGTTGAAGCTCTCAATATTAAGTACATAATAGAGAGATCAGACCACGAACTAGAAGAAGGGCTTTCCCAATAGCTCAAAAACATGGGTGAAGAGGTTGAACTAGAGAAACCTCCCTTTGAGGAAAAGAAATATATCGAGGTTCATGTGGAGATACTCAAAGAACCTCCGTAAGTTCGCCAAGATGATGGCCTCATCCAAGAAGAAGAGATGTATTTTGGGGAGAAGGAATAATAGAAAGAAATAGAGAAAGAAGAGAACAAGCCACAAGATGCACCAAAAAAGAGACATGAGCATGAGCACCGTGAGCTTGAACAAGAAGAAGATGCTTCCAAATAAAACATAGCCACTACCAAAACACATAGAGATAAGGCTATTAAAATTGAGGATTTAGAAAAGGAAGAAAGGACCAAGAAAGAGGCCCCAAGCCATTAAGAAAGCCAATGCCAAGAAGAGAAAGGTGATTGAGAGTCACCTAGGGGAGAAACTCAGATGCTTGATTGGCTAGAGAAGCAATTGCAAAATAAGGCCTCTGCTCTAATGGATCCTAAGGCTAGACTCGAGGCCATATTAACTCGAGCACAAATGAAGACAAATAAAGAAAAGAGGTCGAGGGTCCACTCTCACATTATAGTTGATGTTTTTGGATCCATAACAATACATGTTGCCACCTTGGTGATAGACAAGGAGGCTGGTGTCAACTACACTATTTCCACCATCAACTTGGATACTACTATGAGAGAACAAAAAATTGATGAGTTCCAGGGATCAATAGCCACCCTAGTTGAGCATATGAACAAAGATCAATCCTCAAAGGAGGAACTGAAGGCACAAGTGGCAAACCTCAATGCCTACATATAGAAATGGGAATCCTTGAAAGAAGAAGCCTGAACTACATCCTCTACACCTTTGCTCCTCTCTCAAGAACTCTCCAAGATGGAGAAAATTAAAAATGGACTAAGGCTACTATAGATTGGTTCATACGGGTGTTATGCAATGGTGATATGGACATAAACCATGTTTTCTGAGTGACCAATAAGTTTCGAGAAGTGCGGAAACAACTAGAGGGCATGGATAAAATTTATCATCACTTTGTCAAGATGTATAGGATTACTTATCCTAAGATCAAAGATATTCTAAAAATTCCCAAAAATACATGGGAAAAGGAGTTGTCCCTTGTAAAGAGAGATTATTGGCTAGTAGATACATGGAAGATGGGCTTGGATAATAAAAATACATCCTAGAAATGGTATCACATGAAGTCGAGATTGATCTTGAATGGGCCAAGGAATAGAGGATGGACAACGAGGAGTATTTGCAATTAATGATGGATTATGAGATGACATCCCTCAAGATCAATCTAGAGAAGATCAGGCTGCACTTTCATAAGAAAATGGAGCAAGGAGCAGTTGATGCACTTACACTAGACTTCATGGATATTGCTGCTAGACTTTTCATTTAGTCAAAGAAAGTTGTCAAAGCCACACCCAAATGCACTAAAACCTAGGAGTAGATCATAAGGAGATTAAATAAGTTATCCTTCCAAGTGCTCCAATCCAATATTATGGAATGAGACAAGCTTCAAGCTTTTATTGGTAAATTTGTGGAGTACGCCACTCAACAAAAAAATTAAGGGAAACCTATAATTGATGATGAGTTCTTAAAAATGTAGCTGAAAAGGAAGGTAGTCCACTAGAGGACAAAACTACTATAGCTACAGTACCAGGGCAACCACTACAGGACAAAATAGGAATAAGATAAAGTTGTATTTTAAATTTATATATATTTGGGATTAGGTGAAACCCTAATGTAAAATTAATCTTGGCCATTCATTTCACTTTCTAAAAACTATAAATAGGGCTCCCTCCTCTCATTTTAGGGAGAGAGTTGAGTTGTTGTAAAGACATTCTACAAAAAAATTATTAAAATTTCATTACATCTGGTGGATTCTTATGTTTCTCTCATGTTGCATGATTCTTCTCCTCATATTTGATATATTTATCTACTTTTACAATGTTGTTCATAGTACTTTTGAGTAGTTTTGGTAGTTTAGTCAATGTTATACATTGATTTTGAAGAATGCAATCATGTCGATGCTTTCCATGCTCATGAATTTTTTGATTTATTGATGATGAAAAATAGTATAAAGCTAATCTGAACATTAATTCTTTGTTGCACTTAAACTTCATCTTTTATTCATGCTTTATGGTGAATGAATATTTGAAAATCTGTAGACCTTAGAAGATAGCACTAGTTCAATGATACTGCATGTCTTGGTTAAGTAGAACTTAGTCATAGAAAGGTTGTCCACTATAGCATCCTCCATTATCATTGTTCAACAGTAGTTGTAGATCTAGGAATTCTCACCTCCCCTTTCCCTTTTGACTTTTCTTTGAAATAGAAGCTAAAACAAGATTCTCGCATTATTTTAAAGCCAAATCTGATGTCGAAAGTGGAGTTTTAGATTGCTATTTCGAACCTACAATAGGTTCCTTTCATTCTAGAAACATATGAAACTCCATTTTTAGGATCTAATTTACATCCAACTTAGAAAATGTTCATGCCCCTTGTGATTACCAGAAAATCACACCAATGAACTCATTTTTTTCGCAAGTCATGACTTGACACCTGAGAGACCTTGGGATAATGTTTTGCAACTTGTTTGTAGGAAGTTGTCTTTCAAGAGACATAGTGAAAAAATACTCATCAATAGAACTTGCACTAGAGAGAGGGCTTCAACTTTGCTAAGCTATATCGAATTGGTTCGTTCTCCCCTAAGAGGTTCCATAGAGTACTAAGATCTACACCAAAAAAAGGGGGAGTCCAAAAGCTACCACCCTCTAGCAAGGATAAGAGAGTTAAAAGAGGGGAAGCATCTTCCTTTGACACTTCCATTAGCCCACTTCTCTTCCATTCTCACATTATTCTTCCATCCATTCATCCTCACCTTCTCCTTCACACTTAGCAACTCCTTCCTCTCTCCATCCATCCTAAGCCACTTTCCATACCTCAATCTCCTATAGCCAAGGTGTTTCCTTCCAACCCAACACACTTCTCTTCCAAAGTGCTATCCCAATAATTTTTTCTCCTCAACATCCTCCAGTCATTCTGGTTCACCCTCCTCCACCTCTGCCTCCTAGGGAGTGGTTGAGGAACAACCCATCTCCTTTGTCATTTAATTTCTATCATGACATGCCAAACAATCTAGAGAGCTTTTGCACTACCTTTTATCCCAGGGATCCACAAAGGATAGCAGAGGAGCACATAAAGATATTTCAAATAGCCTTGAAGGATATGCAAATTTAGCATGAGGACATGGTCTATAGGCTCCTCCCTTATTCATTGGGAGATGAGTCCTTCTACTAGTATATTCATTTTCCAACGAGAACCATAACCACTTGGGACCTATTAAATAATGTATTCTTAGAAAAATTCAATATCACTGTCAGCCCCTCTAAGTTGTACTAGAATTTCATGGCCATTCAAAGGGAAGTTAATGAACCAATCAACTCCTTTAATGACAGATTTCATCAAGATTATATGAAGTTGCAAATGCCCTATGTGGTCGATGACCCTTTTGCCTACTTGGTATATTACGCAGCCTTGGAAAACCTCACTTCTATATTGGTGAAAAGGATGAACCCATCGCTAGCTCGATTGGTGGATGCTTATGCAGAAGCAGTTGTAGCTTGCACAAATTTAGGAGGATACATCACTAGTCCACTATCGTCTTTGGGACCATCTTCCCATATAAATCAAATTCAAGGTATTACTCAAGCTTTGGCCTATCAAATGACCTTGATGAATAAAAATTTTCAACTCCTAATAGTACCTCATCTGGGGCAACCACTAAAATAGGAACCTCCCATTCCTCAGTACTTATAGCCACAAAAATAAAAAACTTACACCCAATAGCCCCAAGTGCCTTCATATCTCCAAAATTCTGAGTCCCCACCCGCTCAGCAAAATCAATCAGTGGTACACCCAGTCTTCCTTCAGAATTCAACATCACAACCAAGCACCAAAGAAAAGGAACAAATAAATGAGTTGATAGATCTAGTCAAGCAGATGTCGACTGAAATGACACACTTGAAAAATTAGAACAACCAAATGAAGGCATCCCAAAGAAGCATTCAATCCAACCTCAACCATGACAGCCATGAAAATAATGACATTGGTGCTTCTTTTGGAAAAAACTATGAGAGGGCAGAATTTAGGAGAAAACTTTGAAAGGAGGCCATCAGAAAGACAGAACCGAACATGGAACACAAGGCCAAGCAATGGTGGCATACCCATGCCCCTTGACCAACCAAGCAACAGTGACAAGACAAAAAGTGGGGTATACTTAGCAGAGGCCACCCTATCCAGGTAGTATCACATACATAAAACAAGTAGGCAATCTGAGTTGGATTGTCCATAATTCCAAATAGCCGTAGAGATCTTTCAAGTGGAGCTCCAAAAATATTTTGATGGTTGATGGTGTCGGGACTTAGTTCATTCTGATCCATATGATTCTTCGGTGCTAGTGGTCAATCAGGCTCCTTTCTCGAAGGGAAAAAGCAACGTACCTAAGAAGGAGATCACTGCCCTAAAGGATGAAGAAGCTAAAGAGGTAAGTAATGAAATCCCTTTATTTGAGCTCTTCAATTCTATAGATAATGGTCCAATAGATGAGGTCCAAATTTTTCATCAAAGGGCAATGCCATATGACCTAAGGAATAGACAAGTAGGTGGCCCTTTCACAACCTCCACCCTGCCCAACAACTTTAGTACCCCTCCTGACCCAAACTCTAGTAACAACCTAGGTTACCCTCATGTGCCCACACAATACTTCAACAAGAATAGGAAATCCAATTAGACCCAAATCCAACCCAATAGATCCTCCCAAGGTAACCCTTTTCAGGCTAAAAATGAAACAAATGGGGGAGTATGTAGAAAAAAAATTCAAGGTCAAATTGAGCTTGTCTGCCTTTCAGTTGCTTAGGGTCCGAGAAGTTATGAATAATTTATTCTGAATGCTAAATGGTACTCCTTCATCCGAGCCATCCCAAGAGGTGCCCACCAAAAAGGTTTCCTTTGGTGAGCCACAAAATGAACCTATTATCTAACAATATTTTTGAAATAAAACAAATCATCTTTCAAATCAGAAAGCAAGAAAATAACCAGTTAAAAAATAGGACCAAACTCAAGCCCAGAATAAAAACAATGATAGATACCAAGGGTCAACTATCCCAAGTTGATATTTTAGGAGGGAATTTTCAAGGCAAGTTGGAGACCCCTCCCTTCCTAACCACCATCAAAATTTTGGGAAAAAACTACATAACTACTTTTTAGACTCAAGAGCCTCTACCAATTTCATTCCTTTAGTAGTTTGCAAAGCCTTGGAAATAGTTTTGACTCCCTCCTTATGGAAGGTGATACAACTAGATAAAATAGAGATCAACATAGTTGGAGAAATTAACATAATACCTATGCAGATTTTTTTTGATCTAAGGGTGCAACAGAAAATAGATATCCAAGTTGCTAATATCCTTGACACCTATGACATTATTTTATGAAGGGATTTCACTCTGGTGCTAAAAAAATATGCTACTATGGATTATTCCCACCTCTAGATGCCATGGAAAGGGTTGCCAAACAAAATTCACATTAATCGGAAGGCTCACATGAAAATTATGATCACATAATGCAATAACACAAATGAGGTACTATTTTCTGAAATAGAGCTAGGAAATTTTTTCCGTGTGGCATGTCCGGATGAGCAAGAATATTAATGGGAAGAAATGGTTGAAGAGGTCCTCCTTATGCAATGCAGCCCACCCACCAAATTGACTTGTGCACCTAAAATTATAGAATTATTAAGTGAATCATTTGATGAAGAATCATATGAGGATGCTAATCTTGGATTGTTGGATGGTTTCAAGGATTTTATGGAGAAGTGCATGAAATATTAGATTAGCCTAGGTGCAAGAATGGACTTTTAGGAGCTCCTCTTGCCTAGTTGGTGCAGGGTACACAATGTTGCCCACTCAAAATTTGAATGTTGCTTATGACAAACAACAATTAAGTGTATCAAAGGACATGCCATCTCAAAGGAGGGGCTTCAAATGGTACATGCAGATCAAAGCCATACCGAACCCATGTAGTCACCCAATAATGTGGAATAAAATGTACTACCCAACAAAGAAACATGTTTGGTGGGTTCCGAGATTAAGGATTCTTCTAAGTTCTAGATACTACGCTTTGATGGATCTAGATCCAAGCAAGGAGTTGAAGCCGGTTTCAAATATTTACTTTGTTTCCCATAGACTTCAATTATGTTGCATGAAAAATGTGGCAGAATATGAGGTATTAGTTCTTGGTCTCTTGATGGTGTTAAGGAAGAAAGTAAAAATGCTTCAAGTCTTTGGTGATTCATAGTTTGTATTAAAACAAGTAAGAAAATTATACTCCTACCATGATCTAGTTTTTGGTCTAGTTATGGGTATAATCTATAGTTTATTTTCTCAAGTTACCATGGACTTTGATATTGCATGCTGATAATTTTATATAGTTTCTAAAAACCATAAGACATTTGCGTTTAATTCCATTTCTACCAGTTTTAATGATATTAACCTATTATGTGGACTATCTATATTAATCTTGTATGTGGTTATTGAATGTTATTTAGGGTGATTATAGCTATGCAATTATTATGTGTACTGACATTTCCATGTAGACATGATTGAGAATGCTAAGTTGAGAAACACAACTGCTAGCTAGTCACACAGAGGAATCACGCAAAGGTCAACTAGAGGATGACGGCGGGAGATTTCCATGTTAGCCACAAGTAACCACCTCATGTTGATATTTTATGACATTGAGCAATGTGGATGTTACTATAGTGGTCAAGTCCGAATTTGGGCTTGCATGTCTGAATGGATTCCCTTGCATGTGTAGCCGCCCTTCTACTCTTTTCTCTGCTTTCCCTAAATTTCATCCTCTTAGTTAGTGGGAGTTGACTGTCCAGTTTAGTTGATAGATAAGGTTCAAATCCTCCTTCTTCAAGAGTTAGTCACCAAGCTACTATAAAATCTAATAATACTATCAGACATACTCTTTTGTATTTGTACTTTCCAATGAATAAAATAAGATTTTAACTTGAGTATTTGAGTTTTCATTAGTTTTAGAGGATACTCATCCAAGGGGTCCGACTTGGTGAGTAATCCATTCCTTTAGTTTAGTTTGATTAGCATTAGCTTATTTTTAGTAATTATTTAAGAATTTGACATTGACTATTCTTGCAACCACTAGGATTTCATTATGCGATTATTCCTACAGTCAAAGTAGGTTGAGTAGTTTCATATTTGTTGCTCATATTTTCATTTATGTCATGCATGATCAGTTTAAGTTTAATTGTTGAGTAATGTTCAACATTTACTTTGTTTCTTTCCATACAATTTACTTTCAATATTAAGTCTCCTAGTTGTAGAATGAAGATGAAAACTTTGAGTTCCTAGTGTGTATACTGTGCTGACCCATTTCAATTCTGCATCCCTAGGTTGACAATTTAAATGCACCTTCATGATGGTTAAGATGGCTATTCAGGTTAGATGTCCAGTATCTAAATCATGGCTATAAAAGCTTAACTGGTAAATTTTCACCCAATTTCCAACAAAAGGTCGTCAAAATTTTGACGAACTTTCGTCGGAGAAATTTTGTCAAACTTTTGTCGGAGGAATTTCGTCACAAAATCGATGAAATTTGAAACGTCGATTTTCCAATCTAGCCAAAGATCCTGGGTCAGAAAATCGACGTTTCAAATTTCATCGATTTTTTGACAAAATATTTCCGATGAACAGTCATTGAAATTCTGACAAACTTTTATCGAAAATTGGGTCAAAATGTATCAGTGTTAGTTATTGAAATCATTATAGGAGGCCAATATTTTTGGTGTCATTTTTGGGGATGGTGTCAAACTAGGGAGTCCTTTGGAATGAGTGATAGTTTTTCTATTGTAGTATTTATGGAATTTTATCTTACTGTTAGAAGTTATGATCCACTATTTTTCCCTCCTTCCTAATAATTTAGAGCCATTTTAGATGTTAGAACTTCTAAATCTGCCCAAAAACAAGGAAGAAGAAGAGCCATACCCCTTTGTTGATATATTCCTTGACTTGACCAGTTATGAAGTTTCCCTTGAAGATAAAAATTCATTTGAAGAACCATTTATTTTGTAACTTCTTCAAGTAGGTATGGTTGATGCAAATGGAAACAAGACTAAGAGATAGAACCAAGTATCTTTTCATTTTCCCATTTCTCAACAGAATGAAGTTAATAACCTCAAAAATTTCCTTGTTTCAGTCCTTCCTAAGTTCTATGGACTTTTCATAGAAGATCCTAATACATTCATGTTTGATTTTGATATATTGTGTAGAAACTATGACTATACCATTGATTCCCATAGACTTAAGCTATTTCCTACTACTTTGAAAGAAGATGCATTGAGATGGTTTATGGGCCTTAGTAGAAACACTGTGGTGACTTTGAAAGATATGAAGACAAAGTTCCTTAAAAAATATAAAGAGTATTACAAGGGTAGTGATATGAGAGGAGGTGATATTTTCATAATGCAGAAAAAGGAAGATGAGAGCTTGGAGGATTTCATTTCAAGGTTTCTATTTTGTTTGCAGAAATCTCCACACCATACACTCAATGAATACTCACAAAAAAAAATTTCCCTGAGAGGAATTAGTGAGAGTTGCACTGATTCCTTAGACTTGGTGGTAGGAGGAGATATTACTCAAGTCCCCTGGGAGGATATCAAGAAGCTATGCCAGAACTATTCTAGGGTAGCTTCAAAGAAAGGAAGAGTTTACCAATCCTCTATGGGTAAGTCATCCACCAGTGGAGTCTCAAGGATGGATATTACTAACTTATTGGCATATTTCAAGCAGTATATCATCAACAATATAGCTACTCAGCTAGATATACTTCAAGCTAAGAAGAAACATGAGTTGGCAGAGGCAATGCTGACAAAATATTGCCCTAATTGTAGACATAAGAAGGACGAAAGATGCAAGGTTATAGCTAACATTGACAAAAAGCAGATTCCACTTGATTTTGAACCAATTCAAACTGAGGAGGACCAAGTCTACTTTGTTGCATAGAAAATGCCATGGGATTCAAGACAAGGTATGCCACCAAATCCACTATCTTTTGTTGGGCCATATTTTAATTCTTGTTCATTTGGTAACTAGTGGCAACCCCATGACCATCCAACTATGGAGGATATTAACCACAGTCTTGGGGTAACCCTCCAAATGCTTTGTTCAATTATAAAAATTCCTCACCTCAGTGGCAACAATGTCAAGGGAATTGACAAAATTTTCAAGGACCTTGGCAGCCACCTCTAGGAAACTAGCATCAAACATCTCAATGGAGAGGGGGCCAGCAATGGCCAAACTAGATAACCAACTACATGCAACCATCTTATCAACCCCAATAACCTACTATAATGCCTCCTCCTTCTAGTCCAAACTCAAATATACCAAAACCTACTTAGTTTCAAGCCCAACCCACACCCAACCCAAATAATAAACCATAGAAAATACCTATATATTCTGTTGATCCAAATCAATTCCTTGCATATGCTATGAGCTTAAGTGGCATACATGTGCATCGAAGAACTAAATTTTCAGCTCCATCCACCCCTATTATCAATGTAGACATGAAAAATATATAATTTTATTTGACACACTGGATCTTGATTTACTAACACTATTTCATCCTGAATCATCTCCTTTGCTAGTCATTTAATCAAATAATCTGTATTTGATTAAATTCATCACTCTTCTTCTCTTAATTAAATAAATCAGCTTTATTTAATTAATTTGCAGTCCCTCTTTTAATTTAATAAATCATCTTATTTAATTAATCCCTAAATTCATCTCATTTAAATTAAATAAATCTTTATTTGGTTTAAATTCAATACCATTCTCTTTAATTAAATAAATCAAATTTTATTTAATCAATTCTAAAATTATTATTCCTCTCATTTTGATTTATTTAAATCCTGAAACCAAAGTCAGAATGGTCAAATCAACTAATCCCCATATTAATTAATCAAATGTTGATTAATGTTAATCCTAATCACTCCAATCCTCTAGATCTTTCAACTTGCACAATAAATCAATTACTTTGATTTATTAGATCTCTTATTTTCCCTCACATGGCATAAAAAGGGAAATTCAAAAATCCCTCCAAAAGAGATGGGTACTTCCAACAAGGCATTTAATGCCTCTTACATGTCTTTGGCATTGAGCCAAATGACATTAACTCCATTTCCCTTCCCTCTAAACTTGTCATATTCAAATTTCAAATTTGAATCTCATAGCATTTATCATGCACATTGAACAAAATATGCACAACCTTCAACCATTCAGATCTTGACAAATGACACTTGGTCATTGGATGTTGAATGATCCCACATTGCTCAATTTCACTCTCTTCCAATTTGGAAATCTATGAATGAGTGACTCTTCCTCTCATTCTAACATCCAAAAATTGAGTAAAATTACTATACTCAACTTCATCCTCATCCACAATCTAGAGAAAAGTTACTCTTCTCACATTGAGAGCTAATTTTATCCATTGCCATCACCATAGCTAGGTTATTGCAGGTTTTCTCAAGAACTCATCTTGTTCTTCATCAACAAAGTGGATCAATCTCCATCAAATCATCAAATCTTACAAAGGAGTTGGGAAAGGGTCAATTTCAACACACCAATTGGCACCAATTCCCCCATGGGATTGATAGTTTGTTCATTAAAATAGGATTCATTTAATTTCATTTGCATTGTTCTTCATTTTCTTCCTATGTTAATGTTTCAATCTAATTTCATGGGGATGCCTTGTTTTATCTTGCATATGAGCATACTAATGTGTTTTCTTCTTGTATTTGTCTAGGTATAGGATTGGGGTTCACATTTTGGCGCTAGAAGGAGGGCCTAGTTGGAGAAATTCATCTGGTTTTTCCAAAATTCTCTAGTTTTTGACAATTTTTTGCACTTATAGGAAATTGCACCACTCACATTCTCAAAACACTATATTGCACTATTTTTAGACACACGATGCTATATTGCAAAGCAAAAAACACCAAACTTTTCTGCATCTATTTTCTCGTCTAGAAATTTCAAAATTGTAAATTGCGTTGCTCTCCAAACTGCATCACATTTCGATATAATGTTGCCTTTGCACTCTTTGTCTGTTGCAGAGTGCTACACTCAGTCAACATGTGGTGCTTTATTGTGTCATTAAATTTCCAAACTCCGTCGCATTTGCTAATTACGCTGCTGGAGTTGGGTAAAAGGCATATTTCTGATATTTTTAACATTTTTTGTGATGTAGGAACTTGTGGAGGTCATAACTTTTGACGCGAATGTGGGTTTTGGCTGAAATTTTATAGGGGGATTAATTATGAGCTGGCTTGTGGATTGCCCATTAACTTTAGGTGTGTTGGTGGCCATTTTGCTACATTTTTGGGGCTTGAAACTTTCATCTTGACCCTCAAAATGTCAATTTAGTGTTTTTTTCTAGTTTTTAAAAATTTGGTTTTGTTAATAACTCAAATTTCATTTTTGAATTTAGGATGTTAGTTGGCGATTCATCCTATCTTAGTTTTTAAAAAAATTGGGAAAAAATAGGACTCAAAAATATAAAAGCAAAAATACCAAACATGGAAAAATCTAACAATTGTTGAAATCTGTCAAAAAAGAAAATTTCTTGATCAAAAGTGAAGGAAGGAAAACGAAGGCCAAGGGTCTTTATGATTTTATCATCTCATTGTATTAAGTGTTTTAAACACTTTTGGGAGAACTTATAATCCCTTTCTAAGGATTTGATTACTTTCATGCTCTTAGGACACACTAAAATTTCTTTTGTGCTCTAAAAAGAACAATACAAATTTTCTTTCAAATTTTGCAAAACAAAGGGGCTTACAAAGAATTTTAGATCAACTTACTAGATTTGGTTTAAGGATTAACAATTGAAGAAGAAAAATTCCATATTTCAATTTGGTGCTTAAAAAGAATTCACTTTTGATTTGTGGACTTAAAATGAACAAGTGTGTTTTTGTTTTGTAATTGTTTACTCAAAGTAAAATTATCAAAAGGACATATGCACTTCTTTCGCACCTCATGGCGATCTTGAGAATCAAAATATTTTTTGGTGATCTTAAGTTGAGTAAATTTATTGCCTCCACATTTCATTTTGGGATTAAAATTGAACCAATCTTGCGAGTGTGAGTGTGACATATTGCGAGTGTTCTTCCTTTGTTTTTCAACGAAGGTCAATTGAACTATGGGATATGCTTGCTCCCTCTTTTTTTATCTTAGAGGGATTTCCTTGTGGGAAAAATAAATCACCCAAGGGAACGACCCAACTGGAAACACACTAAAGCCAAGCAACTTCCAACCGGTATATAAGTGTGGATTCTCGATGAAAGTTTGAGAATCACGAGGATTATTTCGACGAGAAGGGAAACAATGGTCTCTTGCCACATGGATAGTCCCCCACGAACTAAATTCCCACACTAAAAACCTTGTTTAGCAAAGGCCAAAATCCTTGACTATTTGTTGGTGCAAAAGGTCATGTCCTTTGAAGTTGCCCCACGTATAAATGTGGCTCTATTGTAGAGATGAAAAGTATGTCATGGGAGATTCATGGGTATTGATGCTTGATTGACTTGAGAAGTGAGTGCACTGTAAGGGGGAGCATGTGTGGTCAAGCATCTAATCATCTACACTAAATATGCATAGTTGGATTCATCCAAGTGGGATCCCAACAAATATTTTCTCTTCATCCTAGGATTGTGTATGTTATTGAAATCGAAACACTTTTTTTGGATCTAAAACATTGGGAACAAACATTCACAAAATATTCAAATTTAAAACCCTTTAGGAGGGGCAAATACCATTGACCAAATCCAAGTGTTGTTGCTTTCCCAAGAGATTCTATCCTTAGAGGTCTCTAAGCTTTTGGATTTACATCAAACTTTTATCATACTAAAGTCAACCTAGGAAACTATGGTCTTGAAACCTTGATTTTCACATAATGGACCTTGTGGAATGAAAAGGAATTGAGACATAGACATTCACTTTGAAGAAAATAGTCAAGAAAGTATTTTTGGTAAAAAAAATTGAACCTAAGCAAGATAACAGACAATTGAACCACACATGTTCTTGGTCCCTTTTGAGTCATTTGATTTTCATGCAAACATTGGTCTTTTGGTTTGAATCACTTTTTAGGAAAAAACATGTTCTTCAATATCTTGGTCTAGTAAAAAAGTCCTCTTAGGTTCATCTAGGATCAAGTCAAATACTTCACCCCATCCAAACATTTATCAAAATATCATTTCACCAAAAACTTTTGGAACCTTGGAAAACACCACTTATGCTAGAATTTTAGGAAAAATCAGCATCACTTTGTTTGGCTTAACACACTTAGTCAAATAATCCAATCCATAATCACCTAGTTTGACTTAACACACTTAGTTAAACCATCCTCTTATGTATGAGTTTACTCTAGGATAACACAACTTCCTAGGGTTTACAATTTTAACATCACTTTGTTTGGCTTAACACACTTAGCCAAATTATCCAATCCAAATTCACCTTGTTTGACTTAACACACTTAGTCAAAATATCCTCAATCAAAATCAAATCAAACCTGTAGACATGGAAAATGAACAGTTTCGTTTTGGCATACTTGATCCTGATCACTAACATCATTTCCTTTGGAATCACACTCTCAGCATTTCATCATGATTTTATCTTCTTCCTCCTATGATTAAATTAATCAATTTAATTTAATTAACCTTACATTTCTGTTTAATTAAATAAATCATTTTATTTGATTAAATTCTCTAAAGTCCTCCTAGTAAAATAAATAAATAAAACCTTATTTGATTTAATCTAACATATTCCTCTTTGGTTAAATAAATCAAATCATTTATTTAATAAATCATTTCCTCTCAATTCTTGGCTTAAATCAATTCATGAATTAAAGTTTAAATTGCCACATCATCTAATCTTTCATTAAATTAATCAAAACCATGATTAACTTAATCCCTCTCACTAAAATCCTCTAGAGAATGCAAGTTTCACAATAAATAAATTACTTTGATTTATTTAATTCTCTATTTTCCCTCACATGGCATCAAAAGGGAATATTCCCTCATTTGAATTCAAAAAGGCCAAGTGGACTTGGTCCTTCCAACAAGGCATTTAAGGCCTTTTACATGTCCTTGGCTTTGAGCCAAGTGACATTAACTTCATTTCTCTTCCCTCTTCAACAAGTCATCTCATAAATTCAAATTCAAATTTATGCATTTATTGGCACTTTGGCCAAAATGTGCACAAACACTAACCATTCACATCTTGACATGTGGCATTCAAGCATTGGATTGAAAGATAGTCCCACATTGCTCAAACCTTGCTTTCTCTTCCAAATTGAAAGTTATAAACTTGAGGCTTCTCTCCTTGCTTCTCATCCACAATCTTCATGTAAAGTTACTCTCTTCACATTGAGAGCTAATTTTCCCATCTCACTCAATCATTCACTATTTTCATAAATTGTAATAAGGTTATGCTCAAATCTCTTTGGAGATTTGACCATTTCTCAATCAATCCACATTGCAACTTATGAATTGGGAAAGGGCCAATTGCAACACCTCATTGGCACTAATTCACCCATGGGATCATCAATCTATTGGCTAAATTAGGATTTAGTTTAATTTCTTATTTTATGTTCTTCATGTTCCTAAATTTTAGCTTAAATAGATGGATTTCATGGGGAATCCCTCATGTTTGCATGCATTTTGATCTAACAACCTGATGTGTTTTGTTGCTCTTGTGCATTTGCAGGTTTAGTGGTTCACATTTTGGCACTAGAAGGAGGGCAGCTCAAGAATTTCATCACGTTTTTTGTAAAAAAATCTGTGGTTTTAACATTTTTTATCTACATAGGAAACTGCACCACGAGTAGTTCAGGCGGTCTTGTATTGCAACACCTACTCAGACGTGGCATTGTATCGCACCACACCCCTTGGAATCTGTGGCACTATATTGAACCACAATAATTTCTTGCCTTTAAATTTAAAATCTTCCCAGATGTTACCAGTTGCAAACTCCACTACCTGTTGAATTGCACCGCACCCGCGGTCTCTGTTTTTGTAGAGTGCCGCACATAGTCAATTGTGCAGCTCTATATAGCACCGCATGTTTACCAAACTACACCACACCCACTAACTATGCTACACCCGCTAACTTTTTCATGGAGAACAGTCTGGTTTTAAAAATTTTGACATGTACTTTTTGATTTTCGGACTTTCTAACTTTTGACCTATTTGCTGATTTTGTGCTCTCTATTTTCTATCATTTTGCAGGTTGGAGCAAGGAAGGAGCAAAGAAAGAGGCTCATCATGACATCATTCTCACCATACACAAAGTATTTTTAAACACTAAAGTGTTCTTCAACACTCTTTAAGGGTTTTAAAATTCTACTTGTTAAGAGAAGTTTGTTAATACCTTTGGCCTTAGAAACACTAGATTTACTTTGGGTTTAAAAAGAACAAGAAAATTTAATTTTCCAAATAAAGTAGGAGATTCACTATAGCACCATTTTCATTATGCACAAGAGTGTTTTTAAACACTAAATTTTTCTTTAACACTCTTTAAGGACTTTTAGATTCTTGTTTAAAAAGGAATTTGTTAATTTCATTTGCCTTAGGAAAACTAAATTTCTTTTGGGGTTCTAAAATAAACAATCAAATTTCTTTTCAAAAGTTTCCAAGGGGCTAAAAAGAACCTTAGACAAATATACTTTAAAGGTTAACAATTAAACAAGGCAATCTCACATTTCCTTTGGTGCTTAAAAATAACTCATCATTTCTTTAAGGGATTTAAAAATGAACAAGAGTTTTTCATGTTTTGCAATCTTTTTCACAAATTAACATCATTTAAAATGCGTATGTGCTTCTCCCACACTTCACAATGATCTTGAGAATCAAGATAATTTTTTGTGATATTAAGTTGTCAAAAAGATTGCATCCACATTTCGATTTGGGAACTTAAAATTGAACAAAACATGCGAGTGTGAATGAACTTGTTGCGAGTGTTCTCCCTTTGTTTTTAAATGAAGTTTGATTGAACTACGGATAAGTTCATTCACTTTTGTTTATCTTAGAGGGCCTGCCTTGTGGGAAAAAGTAATCACCCAAGGGAACGACCCAACGGGGAACACGCTGAAGCCAAGTGACTTCCAACCGGTATATAAGTGTGGATTCTTGAGGAAAGTTCAAGAATCACAAGGATTATTCTGACGAGATGGACAAAAATGGACTCTTGCTGATGTTGGATAATTCCTCACAAACAAAATGCCGATATTAAAACCTTTTGTTTAGAAAGAGGCCAAAACCTTATCTATTTTTTTGGTGCAAAAGGTCATGTCCTTTGAAGCCGCCCCATGTTATACATGCAGTTTTGTTGTAGAAATGGAAATTATGCCTTGGGAGATTCATGGGTACTAATGCTTGGCTGACCCAAGAAGTGTGTGCCATGTAGGGGAGCTAGTGTGGTCCTACATTTAGCCATTTGCACAAAATATGCATAGCTGGATTCATCCAAGTGGGAACCTAACAGAATATTGTCTCATCATCCTAGGGTTGTAAAAAGTGCTTGGAAGTGGAAAACACATTGCATGGTTCTTGAAAACATTGGCAAAATGAACATTCACAAGACCTCCAAATTTTAAACCCCTTTGGAAAACAAATACCTTTGACGAATTTAGGCACTCTTGCTTTCCATAGGGATCATATCCTTAGAGGTTTCTAAGTGCATAGATTCTATCATCATTTGTTTTCAACAAGGTTAAACATAAGAAAATTTTGTCCTATTTTCCTTGATTTCCACATAATGGACCTTGTGGGATGAAGAATAAAGTGGGACATTAGACATATAGTTTGAAACATAAGCAAGCAAGTGTCTTTGGTAAAAAAAATCCATTTAAGCCAAGATAAGAGACAAATTGAACTTCATATGTGTTGTTCCAAATGATTTCCCGCAAGATCAAAATCCCAAAACCAAAGTTCAAGAAGATTAGTCTAAAAGCCCATGAACAACACCTTGAAATACTCCTTGAAGTCAGGGAAATACTATTATACAACTTCTATAAAAAGGCTTCAAGGAATAATCCAACTTTGTATGCGTTCTACTATCAACAAAATCCCAAACTTTTTGAAAGGTTTGCTTTCTTCTCATAGGAAGTCTAGCATGTTCTTCAACACCAAGATTTTGTAAAGAGACTTGTGTCTAGGTTCAAGTCTAGGATCAAAGTCTTCATCTTCATTCATCTATCCATCAATTCAAACCTCATCCCATCATCAAACTTCTTGGGAACTCTAGAAAAAATCACTCGTGCTAAACTTAAAGAGCTTAACCAACATCACCCTATCTTGGCTTAACACATCTAGCTGAAATAGTCAAAATTTTGGACAAATTTACCTCTAGGATAACACAACTTCCTTAGGTCTACTAGTTCACAAATCACATTGGCTTAACACATTTAGTCAATTCATCTTTTTTTGCAAGTTCCCCTAGGATAACACAACTTCCTAGGGACTACAACTTCACTACAATCTTATTTGACTCAATACACCTAGTCAAACCATCACAATTAATGTAAGTCCTAAACAAGTTTAGCATAACCCTTCAAAGGTTCTCCAAAAGGTTTCACTCATTCACTTCATCCATTTATCCCATCATCAAATTCCCCTCCTTTGATCTTTGAATTCCCTAGTTCTTCTCTTTTGGGCCTAAAAGGTTAGGATCAAATGATCCCTCTTTTTATGGTTCAAACAAGATCACAATACAAGAAGAACATGGAAAATATCAGTGAAATATCAACTTCCATTGACATGAGTCAGGTAACCTCCGAAATAAACCTAGTGGGATCAATCAATCCCCCAAGTAACTCTTCTTTTCCATCACAAAATCCTCAAGAGGAGAGTTACGAAGAGGACATCACAAACGAGGATATGGGGATGACACAATATGAAATGATAAAAAAGGTTCAAAATCGAGAGAACCACAAAATTGTTAGTACCATGTTTAAATACTTAAACACGTTAGCGAAAGGAGGGGTCCAATTCCCTTCTGACCTTGATGCAAGTACAAGTACAAACATGACTCTTACAAATGCATCCCCTATATTGAATATCAATCAATAAATGCCTCACACCATGTCAACCATCACACCAACTTCACCAATGATCAATAAAGGGAGTGCTATGTTTCAAGAGTTGCAATAGCATCGCCTTGTGACCAACAAAGAGCTGGCCATCATTGCCGCACCAGTTGGTTCTATGTCAGTAAATTTGTTACACCCATATGTCCCACTCACATTCCATAATGTCAGTGGTTCATCTTCATTCCATGCCTCACCAGCCTGTCAGCCAAACATGCAAACTTCTCTACCACAAGGAGAAGGTGGTTTGTTTGGAAAAACCAATGTTTCTAATCCTTTTTATTTATAGGGAAGCATACCATCTCTTCCCCCATTTCCATTCACAATTAAATCACCTCTCAGATTAGGTTTTCATCCCCTAAACACTGATAGTTTCTCAGAATTGGGCAATGTGAACATCTCATCAAATTCCCTCTTTATGCCCACAATGTCACAACAACAAGTGGCAGCCATTCAAGCCACTACATCAATCGATCCTCAAATATCCCAAAGCATACCCTCTCAAGGACTGAGCATCTCGACCACCCCACCAACAGCCCAAATCCCAATTACCACCATAATCCCTTCACTTGTCACATCAGTCCACATGATTACCATTCCACCACCAATCCCACCAAAAGCCAACATGACAAATTCATTCACCACCTTAATCCAAACCATTCAAAAGGCCAACCAACAAAGAGTAATCAAGAAAAAGTAGCAAGCATAAGCTTAAGCTCAAGCTTAAGCACAAGCTCAAGCTCAAGATCAAGCTCTAGCACAAGCACAAGCACAAGCCCAACAATAGGTACAAGCCCAATACCAAGTGCAACTGCAAGCAATCCATCTGCAAGCATACCAACAAGCCCTACAAGAATTTCAAGCATAACAACAAGCCAAACAACAAGCTTTATTGGCACAACATCAGCTCGACCAAAAACAAGCTTTATTGGCACAACAGTAGCTAGACCAACAACAAGCTCTGTTGGTGCAACAACAACTTGACCAACAGCAGGCTTCATGGGAACAACAACAAATGGACCAACAACAAGAATTGTTGGAACAACAACAGCAAGGTCAAGAACAAGCATTGTTGACACAAATGTACGCATACCATTAGGCTTTGAACATACAATAGAGCTTGCAGAAAATCCCCACTGGTACTCTTTTTACCCATCAAACACCTCACAACTCATTCATTCAACCCCCCGACCCAAGCAAAGATGTCGCAACACAAATCAAACTACTTTCATAGCAAGTGTTGGACTTACAAGCAAGAAAAACCACAAGAACACCAAGCAACTTGTGCCCTTATCCTTTTGACAGATGTCTCATCATGATACCATTCCCAAAGGGATTTGAGATCCCCAAATTTGACAAATATAATGGAATGGGAAACCCTAAAAACCTTGTCAGGGAGTTTCAAGTGCACTGCATGGAAGTTGCATATGATGACACGTATCTAATGTGACTCTTCCCTTGTAGTCTGACTGGTCCAGCTATGGAATGGTTTTCTCACCTACCCACGGGCATTAAAACATTTGAGGAAATTGTGGAAGCTTTCCTGAAGAATTATGCTTTCAACATGGGTGCGAATGTTAGTTTAAAAGAACTATCAGCACTAAAACAAAGAAAAGGAGAGTTGTTCGCATCCTTCTTGCAAAGATGGTGATCCAAGGCTAATCAAAGCAAGTGTACCATGCTAGGAGAACAAAAAATTTGCACTATCATATCCAATCTAGATGAAAAATTGGCATTCTACTTGAAAATGCAATGTATCACATCTTATGATCAATTGATCCCAAAGGAACTCAACATCGAAAGAGCCCTTACTAAACAAGGATGTGCATCAACTTTCACTCCACCATAGGATAATTGCTCATCTAACAACTATAATGATAAACCTCGAACATGGTCGAGGAACAAAAATATCACGAATGATGGCGTGGTCGATGCTAAAGTGGTCATCAGTGCCCCTAAGAAGAACATCCAAACCCATCATCAATCACAAAAATGTGCAGACTAATGCAGTCAAGGCATGACAACAACCAACTCCCACAAATCAAATCAACAACTTGGGTAATCAAGGAGGACCACCTCCTTGAGGAAAATATCCCCCCAAGAGAAATTTCACAGCTCTTGGTGAATCGATCGAGTCCATCATGAAAAAATTGGTCAAGGAAAACTTGATCAAAATCTTTAACTCTAAGCAATACATAGAACCCATGACTAAGTTGCCATGGTATAACAAAAATATCCTTTGTGACTTTCATAAATTCAAAGGACATACCATCGCCAATCGCATGAGGCTAAAAACCATCTTCCAAGACCTCATTGAGGATAAGATCGTCAATATCGAATAGCCAATCGGAAACCAAGACTTGAAAATATACACAAACCCAATGCTGAATAACAACCAAGGGAACAATCAAGGAAATAATCAAGGGAACAATAAGGGCAAGCAAAAATATGCTAGTGCTAATCTAATGTATGAATAGATAGTCGGATGTGTCGATGAGATGGTCACCATCATAAATGTCAAAGGAGCCAACAACGACTGTGGAGTCACCACACGTGGTGGAAAGGTTACCATTGTCAGGGCACTAACTAAGACCCCCATTTCTAATACCAAAGCCATCCCCTATGACTACAATTTCATTGACCAGCTCAAGAGAACCCCCACCCAAATCTCCATCATGGAGCTGTTAAAAATTTCTGCTGCCCATAGACAAATTCTCAATGAAGCATTAGCTACATTCACTATCTCTACCACCCTTGACACAGAGCAGTTCTAGGCTATGGTGGGTGACATCGTTACCCCAAATCTCATTACATTCTCTGACCAAGATTTCCCCCCACAACCATCTCCTAACCATGCACTCCACCTTCAAGTGCTCATTCATAAATAAAAGTCAAACGAGTTCTAGTGGATGGAGGTGCAGGCCTTAAAACTTTTTCTCTAAAGCTCATAAAGAAATTGGGATTCTCTGAGGATTCCATTAATAAGAACAAAAGCATCATGATAAGGGTGTATGATGATCAAGAAAGAGTGTCTCGGGGCACTATCAAAATCCCCATCCAAGTGGGACCAACAACAATGGAAACCACCTGTCAGGTCCTTGACCTCAACCTACCATATAATATCCTCCTTGGACACCCCTAGATCCACAGAATGAAGGCACTGGCCTCAATGTATCACCAATGTATCAAGTTCTCACACCAAAATGAAGAGGTCACTATACATGGGGATCCTAAACCTTTTGCCTACTGCAAAAAATTGGAAGCCAAGATTTATAAGATCCCCCAAGTACCAAAAAAATATGAAGGACCATCCACTTCATACATAGACCCAGCTAAACTCGCTTCCACTTCTATGAGAAAGACACCCGCCATCCCTTATATATCCCAAATCAAAAACATGATCCAAGACAATGGATTAGCACTACATAATGAAAAGGAATGCTTTTGTTGTAGGAGAGTTACCACAATCTCCTAGGTGGCACGGATAACCTCAGCTAGCTGAAACACCTATCCACATTGTTAGGGCAGAACCTTCTAGATTCTTCCATTAGGGAGATCTCATTCAAGAAAATGTGGATGAGGGAGACATCTTAAACACATTATACCAAGATGAAAGGCCCACCCCCACCCTACCCATGGATGAAACTAATAGAGGGTTACAAATGATGTTTGGTATGGACTATAACAGGAACGAAAGCCTTGGAAGAAATAGTGATGGACGACTAGAGCCCATCATTATAGAAAGAATAATGTGGAACCTTGGCCTTGGGTATACTCCCCAGAGTATAACTATGTGGTAGAGGTACTCCCAGAAGGGCAGTCAGGTCCTCTCCTTAGGTAACAACAACCACTCCTAGACCACCTTTGCGCCTAGGTCTCCCACTTGATAAGTTCACCTTTGATGTCACTGATGTTTGTGCCAGTAGTGATGATGAGGATACCATAGTAGGTCTCCCTAGGCTCTTTGATGATTCCACCTTGTTAATGATTAGTACCTCCCCAACTGATTCAAACCAACAAACCCATCGAATCACCTTATTACACCCGCAACTCATCGATCATGATCAATGAGGACTGCCAATTCTAGACTCATTCAAAAATGATGAGGCGCTCTTGGAATTCATGGGACTAAGGGATATAATTCCATATGGGGATCATAAGTTAGGCTTCAACATCACATTGGAAACCTAGACATACTATGGGGAGATGATTGAGTCCTTCAATCGCAAAAGGAAAATATTGAGAATAAGCTCAGAGTTATTGAGTGAAAACCACACTATGGCACTCTCTAACCACACAACCGTAAAAATCAAGGAAGCATCCAATGGTGAAAACCTCTTTGAGGCACCAAAGGATGAAGGATTCAATCCCCCCCCTACTACTCTACATCAAGAAAAGTCAGTAGTCCTGGTAGAGTAGTGCAACCCTGTCAACTTGGGAACGAAAACAGAACCGCAAATCACATTCTATTCTCAAACACTTCAGAAAGAGGAACAAGAATCGTTGGCTGCATTCTTAAGAGAAAGAAAGAAAAAATTTGCATGGACCTATGCCAACATGCCAGGTATGGATCTTGAAGTAGTATTTCACCATTTGGTCATTCACCCGCAGTGCAACCCTATCAACTTGGGAATGGAAACAAAACCGCAAATCACAGTCTATTCTCAAACACTTCAGAAAGAGGAACAAGAATTGTTGGCTGCATTCTTAAGAGAAAGAAAGAAAAAAATTGCATGGACCTACGCTAACATGCCAGGTATGGATCCTGAAGTAGTAGATCACCATTTGGCCATTCACCCCAGAGGAAAGCCAATTAGACAAAAGTTAAGAAAAATGCACCCGCAGATAGCTCTGCTCGTGAAAATTGAATTACAGAAAATCTTAGATGTTGGCTTCATACGACCAATTGACTATACAGAATGGGTATCTAATCTTGTGCTAGTATCAAAACCAAATGGGGGCATCTGCATCTGCACAGACTTTAGAGATCTAAACAAATCATGTCCTAAGGATGATTTTCTACTACCCAACATTGACATGATAGTGGACATGACGGTCGGACTTGAGATGCTGTCCCTAATGGATGGCTTCTCGGGATACAGTTAGATAATGATAGCAAAGGAAGACCAGCATAAGACAACCTTTACATGACATGATCCACAAAACTGTCGAAGACTATGTCAATGACATATTGGCTAAATCAAGGAAAAGGCAGGATCACATAGCAACCTTAAGTGAAATTTTTGATAGGCTAGAACAATACAAGGTCAGACTCAATCCAAAGAAGCGTGTCTTTGGGGTACAATCAAGAAAGTTGTAGAGGTACATAGTTTCAATGAGAGGGATAGAGGTGGATCTCACAAAAGTAAAAGCAATCCTTAACATGGAAGCACCAAGAATGTTAAAGAAAATCAGAGGATTACAAGGTAGACTCCAGTCCATCTAGAGATTCATAACACAACTAGCCGATAAATATACTGGCTATTCACACCTACTCCACAAGGGAGTGGAATACAGGTGGGATGACAAGTGTGAACAAGCATTCAAAAATATCAAAGAATACCTACTTACACCACATGTGTTGATGCCACCGATTGTAGGGAAACCATTGATTCTATACATCTCAGCAATGATAGCCACCCTTGGTGCCCTTTTAGCCCAACATGATGAAAAGGTAACCGATCGGACCATTTACTATATTAGTAGAACAATGTTGGGGCATGAGCTCAACTACACATCAATAGAAAAGGCTTGCCTAGTAGTGGTGTTTGCTGCCCAAAAATTCAGACACTACATGCTAGCTCATCAAATTACACTAATTGCCAAGATAGACCCCCTCAAATATTTATTATCAAAAGAAATGCTTATAGGAAGAATGGATAAATGGGTGATGATACTATTTGAACATGATATTGAGTATGTCGAGCGAAAGGAAATCAAAGGACAAGTTATTGTGGACCAGCTAGCAGAGGCTCCCCTCTACACAGACAACCCGCTCGTATCAAATTTTCCAAATGAGTCCCTTTTCAATCTCAGTATAGCTGACCACTAGAAACTATACTTTGATGGCTCCCACATGCAACATGGGTCGGGATCTGATGTGTTCTTCATCATCCCCCAGGGGGACTGTATACCAAGATCTTACAAGTTGGAATTCCCCTATACAAACAATATTGCAGAATATGAGGCTTTAACCATAGGTCTCAATATTGTGGCACAGTGGTGAATCATGGCATTAAAAGTCTAAAGAAACTTGCAACTTATCATTAACCAAGTCAATGGTGAATACCAAACCAAAGATGATAAGCTCGCACCATAAAAAAAGGTAGTAGAAAGCCTCAAGCAATCATTCATTGACATCACCTTTGAGAAAATACTAAGGGAAAACAACAGAGAAATAGATGCAATGGCAACAATCAGATCCTTGCTAGATATCCCTTGCAACTTCTCGAAACACGAATTCCTCGTAGAGCAGCTTCTCGTACCAACTTTCAAGGTACTCGAATTAGAATATGTGTACGAACTCGTTGGTATTGGTGATCTTTGGTACCATGATATCTACACCTATCTGAGATTAGGAGTTCTCCCAGCCGACACTACCCCGAACCTAAAGCGAACCTTTGTCAAAAAGGTCCTTATGATTTATCATCCTAGGAGAAACCCTCTTCCGTAGAAGTATCGATGGAACTCTTTTACATTGCTTAACACCTGAAGAGGCCTTGACTACATTATCAGAGGTACACAATGGCACTTGCGGTTCCCATTCAAGTGGTATGACCTTGTCTAAGAATTCTCTAAGAACCGAGTACTACTGGCTAACAATGGAGAGAGAGGCACATGAATTTGTCCGAAAGTGTCTACAATGCCAACAACATGGATATCTCATTCATGCACCAACTCAAGAATTACATCCCATTGTTACACCTTGGCCCTTTTCCTAGTGGGAGCTCAATCTCATTGGTAAAATCTCACCTACCTCATCTAACAGACACAAGTTCATTATCACCACCACTGAATATTTCACAAAGTGGGTTGAAGCAATTCCCATGACCTATGTCACTAGAAAGAAGATATCCAAGTTCATCTTGAACTACCTCATTTGCTGATATGGTGTACCCCAATCCATTATCTCTGATAATGGGACACCTTTCAAGAATTAGGATGTCCATGAATTATGGAAAAAATTCAAAATCAAACATCACTTTTCCACTCCATAGTATCCACAAGGCAATGGCCAAGCAGAAGCTACAAATAAAACCATTCTAAAAATCCTCAAGAAAATAGTCAATGACTCTAGTCGTGACTGACATCTGTAGCTAAACCCTACCTTATGGGTATATCACACCAGCATTCATAAACCAACGAGCACCACTCCATTCTCTCTAGTCTACAGATCAGAAGCCATCCTCCCAATCGAGATTGAGCTTTCGTCACTGAGGATATCATTGTGAAACCTCCTCATAGATGAGGAATATAGGGTCGCAAGACTAAATGAGCTAGAGTTACTGGATGAACAATGCATGGATGCATTAAATCATCTACAAGTCTACCAGAACCACCTGAAATAGAGCTACAACAAGAAGATCAGGCAACACACCTTCTAACTCGACAACCTTGTGCTAAAATAGAACCAAAAAAATATGACAAACCCAGATAGCAAGGGAAGTTTTGAGCCCAATTGGTTGGGACCCTTCATCATCACTACAAGGTATAAATCAAGGGCATATCAATTATCGACACTAGAAGGCGAACCTTTGCTGGAGCCCATGAATAGTTCGCACCTCAAAAAAATTTATGCCTAAATATTGCAAGGTATAGAACCATAAAATACAAAAACAATAAAAAAAAGTCCAAAAAAAAAATGGTTACCTTGATGAAAACCTAGCAAACAGGCATCTTGGCGACAAAAAAAATCAAAAAATATGAAAAATCCAAAAAAATTAAAATTAACTTTAAATAAAATTAAATAAAATCAGAAAAAGTATTGAAAACAGTAAAGAAAGAAATCGTCCTCCAATGAAAACCACTTCGGTGGCACTTTGGACAAGTACCTTCGTGAAAACCTGGAAAATAGGCGCCAAGCGTAAATAAAGTACTCTCCATCCACCAGGATTGACATGACTCACTCATCGATTTGATCATATTTAATTAATCATCCATCCACCCATCCACTCGCATTCATACCATAGCCTGTGTTGATGCCCATATTATATGCCACCATAATACTACTTGGCATATTCCTAAGGACAGTTTGTCCTACCTTTATTAAAGTAGTCTATCACACCACGCTCGGGGCATGTTCCTATATCGACATTGGATAAAATTAGTGTATATTCTTGAAATCTTCTCGATAAGTCAAAAATTCATCAAAAATCCAAAAACATGGCAAAATAGTAGAAAATATTCAAAAAATTCATCATTGAGTCTTGTCAATATTTCACCTTGTCGAACTACATTGTCTCTGAGCTTGAACGTAGGCAAGGTTTATCTTTGATCATCCCTCGAGATAGTAGGGTCAGTCCATTAGGTGTTCGTCACATTGACAATCCTAAAATGAAAATCCATTGGTCCATCTTATCATCAAGTCAGTCTATCATCAGTCAAACTATGTGGTCTCTACATGTATAATGTAGGCAAGGCTAACCTATGGATCAGCTCCCAAGACCCCTAGGATAGGACTTTAAGTTAGTCTATTCGTCATAAATTTTGAAAATACCAAAAACATTGAAAAATGTGAAAATACCAAAAATAGCCTCAAAATATCTGGAAAACCCAAAATGGTGCATCCATTTCATCTCGCTTTCACCTGTGATTTTCCGTCACTCATAATAAAATCAATCATCACCTTCACCCTTTGGTGAGTCAACCAGAAGAAATTTTAGTAGGTTCAAAAGTGAACACCTTAATCGTCAATGTCTTGAAAGTCTAGATCAATAAGCAAGCAAGTTGGTCAACTCAGAATATCAATAGCTTATCACCCAAATCAGTCCCATCAAAACCCTGATCACAACATGTCCTAGGATGATGCTTTCTAGTGATGGACATAAGCATCAAGTACCCCTCACATTAGTTAGTCTTGGCTATCGGTATGAACAAAATTAGCTTGTTTTGTTTTCTTTATTAGGTCTTTTATTGACTTATCTTATTTTATGCTCATTCCAAGGCCCTCTCGATGATGCCTAAACAAAACAAGTTTAGAGAGAAAGGAATGGGTCAGGGATTATTATCTTTTTATCTATTGTGCTTGTTGGATATTCTTGTAAAATAACTTCATCATGCGTACTATTTTTTGCTTGTAGGGATGATGTTGTAGGTCTCTTGTTGACCACATAAGGAGGCTTTCCTCCTTATGTTCTAGCCTGAGATGTCTAGAATATCTGAATGGCATTTAGAATAAGGTTCATTTGTCAAGTGTGAACAAGATTACTTCTACCTATTTGACAAATCAAAGTCCATCACACTAGGTATCATGCCATCCTGGTTCTTTATACCTTGATGCATCGTACCTATGTTTGTTATCAAACATAACACTATTGAACCTTTGAAAATCCCAACTCCTAGCAATCCAAATCACCATTATCATTCTAACTAACTAAATCTAAATTCATCTATCTTCCCTCCACACTAACATGGTATCATGACAGTAATGAAAGCATCAACAATGCATACACTCTGCATCCACATAATCATAAGCACATTGCATCATATCATTATCTTAAGTTAGGAGAAAAAATATAAATTTTTTATTCTAAACATCTTAAGAAAGCATTACATCATTTGCATCCATTTCCATTAGCATATCATTACACCATAATCAACATACATTACATCCATAAAGCATGAAAAACATACAAAAAGAAATGCATCCATTAGAAACATACATCACATTGCATAAGCATAAAAATAAGAACATCTCATAGCATCATAATTAAACTACATATCATACATTTGCACCATACATATCATAAAAGGTGAATCATCTCATATATATATATATATCATCAAAAATAAACTGTTATGGTACAAATCAGATCAAGTGTACATCGAATACATGGTACAAAAAGGCCTAGATAGTGCAACCTGTATATGCAAAAATATCTATGATCAAAACAGGGGCTAGCCTTGCTGACTGCTGCCCTCCCCATCCTATCTCTCACCATGAGCCTCTATCGTCCACCTCCCTATCTACTGGGAGAAGTCTGGCACTCTGTCTGCTAATGGCACTACCTGACACTAGTGCTACCGATAGTACTTGGCCTCTCTGATGGCATCTCTGTATTCCTAAATATCAATTGATCGGCCCCAAGATGTGGAGGTTGTGCTCTCTAGCTGACATCGCTGACCAATCTCCTGATCCCTCTTGGATTGGGCCTGGACTCTCTTGGTTGTAAGGACAACAACCTACTGCTTGGCCTCATCTTTGTCTGCCCTCAACTGATGGATCAATGCATCTCTATGATCAGGCTATGTTGCTAGTTGCTGCTAAGGACCTACCCTTGGTTGACCATCCTAATCCCCCACTTGGGGAGGTGATTGTTGTGGTGGATCCCTAGGGGGTATTTGATGAGGAGGTGGCCCACCTCCTCCTCTGCCCCATCCTCTACTAGCTATCCAACCCCTAGGTCTACATCGTGGGGTAGTTGCACCCGAAACTGTCAATCTAAGTGGAGGCTTGAACCATCCTCTATAAGCTGGAGTGACCCCCACATCTGTCGACCCTTGATCATATGGCCACGGTCGGACCAATAACTGCCTAAATGAGGACACTGCCTTAGCTGCCGAGATGGGCTGACCCCATACTATCTCTCTAGTCATGCGAGCAAAGATGGCCATGTATTGGTCATCGAGCATGTCTTGTACCTCTCCAAACTATCAAGCAACCTTGTCAAGAAGATACCTCTCAATCATGGTGTGCTCTTGACCCTACATCCACATGTCTTGTTTGGCATAAAATAGTTGATCGACATCATCAAACCATGGGCCAATGCCCATCCAGGGTCTCCAGATGAACTTTCTCATCTCATCAAGAACTTGCCACCAGTGTGCAAGACCACTTATGTCGGTGTGGGTAAAGTGAATCTCTACCCCGCCGTACCGCCAAACAAGAGGATCATATGTCTCAAGGAGAACTAGTGTAACATCTAGACAAAGCATTGGGATTCTCTCCCATGCCCAAATGTGTAGTAGGGTAACTCAGGCCCTGAGCGACCTACTGCCCAGGTAAGCAAACTCATGAAGATCCCGTAGATGGATGCCAGTAATACCGATCCCCAAGCAAAGCACACCTTGTGGTGAACCATCTAATCCCATGCCAATCCCCATCCTGGACTAAAGTATCGGCCTCACTGATCAGGTACCACAAGGCCTAAGATAATGGCAACAATAATCTATAAATAGGCATGTTGTTGTGGTATCTCTCTAAATCAATCTGATCATCAACAAACTCAATCTCTTCAAGCTCCATAACCCCATAGCAAGCATCTTTGCTAGCCTCCAGATCATAGATAACTCAGGCTCTATGAATAGGTAATCAAAGGATGTGCCATACATCCTCAAAGGTAATAGTAGCCTCGTCGATAGAAAGATGGAAGGATGAGGTCTCGCTATGCCATCGCTTAGCCAGGGCCATCATCATTTCTAAGTGTGCTCGAACAAGAGGGACATACGCAACATACCAAAGACCAAGGGCACCAAGGTGCTCCTGAACCAACTCATGCATACCCTACAGTCTACTAAGCATTGGCCATTTGTGCTCCCACAAATAAAGTACATCAAGCTCCTCCTGCATAAAGGAGGTCGTCATGTTAAAAGAATTTTCTTTTGCATCTCATGCTAAGTTTTGCACCCAAACCATCAAGTGCGGCATTGTTTGCAGGTGTGGTGCAGTTTGGAAGGTTCCAAACTGCACCACCGTAGTAGGGTTTGCATTTCTCAGTCTTAAGGTAACCCGCATGATGTTATTCGTGTATGCGGTCCAATTTATGAAAACCCCTAGTCTCTTAATTGTGCCGTACGATGGAGTACACACTTGCAACAGACTTTGACCAAAAAACCCTAATGTCCAAACTAGAGCGCGCGACGCACTTTGCATATGCGGTGCAATGAAGGATCGCGTGGCGTGGATAAAACATTTTCAACAATGCTATATAGCACCGCGCAACTTGGATGACACTTTGACCCTATTTTAATGCACATAAAACAAGAAAATTGAAAGTTGCATAGGGGTACATACCATGGGTCCTGCATCGATTGGCCACTGGTGTGCTCGTACTCTCTCCAACACGTGCCTAGGAAGCTTTCATCACACCATTTCAACCAAGACTCAAAGCTCAAAGAATGAAATTTCCTAAAGGCTGAGATTGCAAATGCATTGAGAGTGACCTTTTGAGGTTTATTTAAGCTTAAAAATTAGGGTTTTTTGACCTAATTTGACCTTCCAACTAGGGGTTTTGGTCCCTCAATCCCATTTTTGTCCAACTGAGGGCCGTGTTATGTCTTTTTCTGGTATCTTGACCTATTTTTGGGCATTTTGGGGCAGTCCTGACCTGTTCACCACCTTGTCATCTTTTTTCACGAGATCATCGAAAAAATAAAAAATTTCGTCTAATCTCTTGAGGGGGTAGTATCCAACATTATCCTTCCACTGGGACAGCAGTCAGGCATCTAAAAAATTCAAGAAAATTTTGAACCTTTGATCATAGCAATTTATTCTTTGAATCAATGCAACAAGTACATTGCTTCAAAGAGGGGCAAAATGTAGACATGGAAAATGAGCAGTTTCATTTTGGCACGCTTGATCCCGATCACTAGCATCATTTCCTCCAGAATCACACTCTCAACATTTCATCATGATTCTATCTTCCTCCTCTTGTGATTAAATTAATCAATTTAATTTAATTAACCTTACATTTTTGTTTAATTAAATAAATCATTTTATTTGATTAAATTCTCTAAAGTCCTCCTAGTAAATTAAATAAATTAAACCTTATTTGATTTAATCTAACATATTCCTCTTTGGTTAAATAAATCAAATCATTTATTTAATAAATAATTTTCTCTCAATTCTTGACTTAAATCAATTCATAAATTAAAGTCTAAATTATCACATCATCTAATCTTTCATTAAATTAATCAAAACCATGATTAACTTAATCCCTCTCACTAAAATCCTCTAGAGAATGCAAATTGCACAATAAATCAATTACTTTGATTTATTTAATTCTCTATTTTCTCTCACATGGCATCAAAAGGGAATATTCCCTCATTTGAATTCAAAAAGGCCAAGTGGACTTGGTCCTTCCAACAAGGCATTTAAGGCCTCTTACGTGTCCTTGGCCTTGAGCCAAGTGACATTAACTTCATTTCTCTTCCCTCTTCAACAAGTCATCTCACAAATTAAAATTCAAATTTATGCATTTATTGGCACTTTGGCCAAAATGTGCACAAGCACTAACCATTCACATCTTGACATGTGGCATTCAACCATTGGATTGAAAGATAGTCCCACATTGCTCAAAACTTGCTTTCTCTTCCAAATTGAAAGTTATAAATTGGAGGCTTGTCTCCTCATTTCTCATCCACAATCTTCATGTAAAGTTATTCTCTTCACATTGAGAGCTAATTTTTCCCATCTCACTCAATCATTCACTATTTTCATAAATTGTAACAAGGTTATGCTCAAATGTCTTTGGAGATTTGACCATTGCTCAATCAATCCACATTGCAACTTAGGAATTGGGAAAGGGCCAATTTCAACACATGATTGGCACCAATTCCCCCATGGGATCATCAATCTATTGGCTAAATTAGGATTTAGTTAAATTTCTTATTCTGTGTTTTTCATGTTCCTAAATTTTAGCTTGAATAGATGGATTTCATGGGGAATCCCTCATGTTTGTATGCATTTTGATCTAATAACCTAATGTGTTTTGTTTCTCTTGTGCATTTGCAAGTTTAGGGGTTCACATTCCAAGTCCTAAAGTCTAGCATTGATCCAAAATTCCTAAAAGTTCAAACACCCATATCATTCACTCCTTTCATCCTTCATCTCATCATTGGTCCTCAACGCCTCAAAGATCAAAAAGGTCAAAACAGAAGAGGAACATGGAATATAAACTTGATTCATACATCATGAGTAATCCAAGTCAACCAAACTATTGAGGCCTTATAATACCATTTGATTTTCAAATTTTTCTTTTGTAAAATCCATACATGGGATCATTATCTCCTACAAACCTCAATGGTACAACAAATGTGAGTTTTACCAATTTAAATTTTGGAACATATTTTCCTATGGTAGATTTAAATCAAAGTCAAAACTTAAAAATCTATCAACTAAACAATCAAGGAATGAGCCTTCCCCCTTTACCAACCGTCAATCAACCGAATTTGAGAAATACTCCAATTATAAAGAAAAACATCATACCAAATCCTCTCATATTACCATCAATATCACAACAACAGATGAAAACCATCCAATCAAACCCAATGATCAACACAACCACCATCCCTCAAGTGTCTCAAGGACCGAGCATCTCAATCACACAATTCACCACTCAAACCCTAGCAATCAATGTGACCATTCCGCTCATCACAATGGTCAACACCATTCCCAATCCACTGCCACCACTACCAAAACACAACATGGAAAATTCATTCTCCATAATGTTGCAAGTCGCTCGACAAGATGCACAGCTAGCTGCTTAGCAAGTGCAAGTGCAACTAGCAATCTAATAAGCTACACAAGTGGCACAAGAAGCCCAACAAGCATAGGTTGAAGCTCAATCCCAATGCCAAGCTCAAAAAGTGTAAGTGAAAGCTCAATACCAAGCACAATTGCAGGCTGTTCAAATTGCACACGAATTTCAACAAGGCCTACAATAGCATCACGCGCAACAAGAAGCATCCCGATTACAAGCCCAAAAAAAAGCTTTATGGGAACAACAAAAAAAATACCAACAACAACCATTGTTGGCATGAAAAATTTAGGCATATCAACAAACCTTACTCATGTAGCAGAGCTTGCAAAAAAATCCCACCAGAATTGCTGAAAAAAATGATCAAGATCAACCCATCAATGAGAACCTTAAATATGTTTCCATCTCATCCAATGATCAAATCAACACACACCAAGAGTCACTTTTCAATCATGATCAAAAATCACCAACGATGCATAACAATGATCAAATTCAAGAAACATTAACATCATTTGATCCTATGTTTGAAAACATTGACAATATCTCCACCACAGTTGTTGAAAACAATGATCAAGATTTATCTATCAATGAGCACCTTGAAGATGTTTCCACCTCATCCAATGATCAAATCAATGTACATCAAGAGGCATTTTTTAGTCATGATCAAGACCCCTCCTACAAAGATCTATTTCAAGGAGTGTTGATGTTATTTGATCCTACTGACATAATCCAAGATCCAATCCACCAATGATCATGTTTATAATGTCTCTACATCACCTAATGAATTAGAGGACATATCTCATGAACATATTCCAAAGCATGATCAACATCTATCACCAAGTTCTAGCAATGGTCCTTCCCAATACATATTGACATCCCTCAACCTCATGATTGTGGATAGTGAAGGAATCCTCCCTAATAAAAATGTCCAAGAATCCCTTGTAGACAATCCATCCTTTGAAATTGACCCATGTCAAGAACTTGATACAAATCATGTTGAAATAAATTCCAACATTAACCAACATCAAGAATTCCTATATCCAAGATACTACAATGAAGTAATGGAAACTCTCCTATCTATACAAGATGTCACAAATAAGGATCATATTCATATAGAACATGCCCATCTATCTACCCCTGACATGCTTTCTTTAGATGGACATGTAGATGATCTTCATTCAAAATAGGAGTCTCATACTCTTGATATCATTACCGAGGAACAAGAGTCTCTTACTCTTAACATTTATACACATGGTCAAGATATGGAGAAATCTAGAGACATATCAGAAATGTGTCATGAAAAAGGCTCCTACATATGTGGTAAATCAGAAACATCTTGTGGAATGAATAATGAGGAAAAATTTAATGTGGATAGTGGATCATCAACACCTCTTGAAGAAGCATTAAAATCTAAAATTTCACAAGATCAAGCCGAAGATATCAGTCAAGAAGTTATCCCACATATGGAAGATCCTATCACTTATAAAATTTGACCACTTACCTTTTCTAGGGAAAGCTATCTTATCAATGAAGAAGTTAGCACCTTTGAAGATCCGCCATAGAGAAGAGGAGTAGCACCTTTTTTCCAAGGTAAATCATATCCTATTTCAAATAAAATGTTTCAACGGATGAATTATGAAGACATAGGATTAGGCCTACATGAACAGGGTATCCTAGAATCAGTGCATATTTTGGAAATCCTAGGCATCAAGGTCTTGGTTATTAGTTAATTAAGAGATCTAAACATATTAGTGATACCTCTATAAAATTGGGGGCAACTTCATCTCAATAAAATGTCAACATAGGGGACATGAAGAATCCTTATGGTGAAACCAATGCCAAGAGTACAACCCACCATATCACGAATCTTCATCCACCCATCACCCCATCCATGAATTGGGACCAACATCAAAATGGATATTTGAATCAAAGCATGAAGAATGTTATCAAAGAAAAAGAAGCTAAGAATCACGAAGGACAAATCAAATACACTTGGATACCAAAGAATAAAAAGAAAGATGATCCATATCATACTCCATTAGTCAAAGAAACTATGGGAGAAAATAAAAAGGGGGAAAATATCCATCAAAGATGTCCACAAAGAAAAAAGAATTCTTCTCAAGCGACATACAAAGTGTATTGAGTTTTTGGTCCTAATTCCATGCACACTTTAGTATCCACCCATCATTGCTCATCTTCCCAAGTTTAGAGAGTTAAAGGCTCCAAACTATCAACCAATCCATAGTTTATTCCTAAACACACTCCACCATCCACACCTCCACACATGGTATCCAATTCTCACATTGACCATGTGTTGGTGATGACCCTTCATCATAAGGATTCATAAGGCACTCTATCACGATGTGCACACAAAGACAAAGTTAACTTTTGTATCAACAAAGCAGATCAGGAATCTCAAAAGTTGCATTTAAGTGCATGTATCTTGGTAAAGAAACTTCTTCAAGAAGGATATCAGTGGCACATTATGATAGAAGCACCAATGTTAGCACCACAAGGTGGTTCATCATAAGCTTAAAATCTCTCAGAAAAATACAAAAAAAATCCAAAAAAAATAGAAAAAGGATTAAAAATAGTAAATAAAAAATCATCCTCTGGTGAAAACCACTTCGGTGGCGCTTTGGACAAGTACCATGATGAAAACATGGAAAAAATGCATCATGTGTAGAATTGAGCATCTACATGCATGAGTTCAGTTGGAAGCATCTTATCATATCCATAATAAATCCATTTATCCTTGAACCATTTATCCTCATCTACATCCATAGTCCAAATTACCTTGATCTTGATAGAACTTTGGTGCACACTTTACACTTTTTTATGGTGAACATCTTGACATGGGTCATTTCCATTTATCCTATCCTATCCAATATTATCTAAGCCATGAACCACTATCCAAATGAGCATCCTCTATTCGAACACCTTGTCACAAGATAATCCTTGTCATCCTTTGTACGCTTACCATATCTATCTATTCATACATCTATCCAAGAATCCACCCATGGATTTCCATACATTGCTAGACATTGGGGCAGATGTTTACATCTTGCTTTGGGAATAAATCTTGATCTATATCATCTAGCTTATGTGGTGATTCAAACATTGTTAAATGCAAAATAAAATTGGTCAAACATTTTTGAGCAAAAAATCCAAATAACTAGCCCATGACATATTTTGACAAGATGTTGTTCCTTATCAAGCATTATCTTTCATAGATCATCAATCCAAAATCAATATCAAATGCATCTAATGTGCACTTTAGTGTCGCATCAAATCATTGAAAATATTTTTTATTCCAAATCAAACTTCAAAATACTGGTCAATCAAAATCCAATCAATTCATCATCATCTCAGGACATCATTACCAATCCTCATATTTATTAACACTATCCTTAGATTGTTGGGTATCCTCAACAATGTTATCATCATCAATCCATTGATCTGGTCAATCAACCTTAGCTTGGTTTCTAACATAATCCCAAAACAAAGTACTGATATCATCACATATCCATATCCAAATCTTTAAAATCATGCAAAAATCCAAAAAGATTCATAAAAATAGAAAACATCAAAAACATGGTCAATAAAACTACGTCATCTTTGAGCTTGAACATAGGCAAGTTTTATCTTTGATCATCCCCTTAGACATGTTAGGTCACTCCTTTAGGTGTCCATCGTAATTTGGCAATCTGTTTTCCCATCTATCCCATCGTTGAGTCAAGTCTATCATCAATCAAACTACTTGGTCTCTACGTGTATAACACAGATAAGGATAATCTATGGATCAGCTCCTAAGACCCCTAGAATAGGTCTTTAGGTTAGTCTCTTCATCATAAATCCTGAAAATCCAAAAGAACTAAAAAATCCGAAAATCAAAATAGCCTCAAAAAATTTGGAAAAATCTCAAATGGTGCGTCCATCTCATCTTGCTTTCACCCACGATTGTCTCGTTCCTAATAAATCAATCATCATCTTCATCCTTTGGTAGGTCAGTCAAAAGAAATTTTCGCAGGTTCCAAAGTGAACACCCTAATTGTCAAATTCTCAAGTCTAGGTTAGCAAGCAAGCAAGTTGATCAACTCAGAATATCAATAGCTTATCATCCAATCAATCTCATCAAAACCTTGATCACAACCTTTCCTAGGATGTATCCTTCCCAGATGGACATAATCATTAGGTAGCCCGCAATAGTTTAGTCTTAGCTAGTGGTATGAAGAACATTAGCTTGTTTTTTTATTTTGTCTTGGTATTTTTCACTTATCTTATTTTGCACTCATTCCAAGGACCTCTCGATGATGCCTAAATAGAATAACTTTAGAGATAAAGGAATGGAGTAATGATCATTATCGTTTTGTCTATTTTTCTTGTTGGATGTTCTTGTAATATAACTTGCCAAATACTTGCTTTGTTAGGTATGTCCTACCAATTTTTATGTATGTCAGGTGTTAACAAGAATAATCCTATCTGATTTTTAAGTCAAAGTCCATCACACTAGGGACAATGCCATCTTGGTTCTTTATACCTTGATGTATCATACCCATGTGTGTTATCAAACATAAATTAATTGGCCCTTTCAAAATCTCAACTCCTCGTAAGAAAATCATCATCATAACACAGGCTTGTTGGATCCTCTTCTCATCATTTTTTCTTCTTATTCTTCTATCTTTACTAACATTTCTATCCAAAATTGGTGTGTTGTATCAAAATATACATGAGGCTACCCATGGCTGATGTCTGTCTATACATCATTAAAGTTGTCTACATCAAAGAGTTATCTTTCATCCTCTAATCAATAGAACCACTCCTCTCACATTTTATCGCGATCTCAATCAAAAAATTAGCATTTCCACCCGATCTCTCAAGGGGGAAATATACCAGCATAATCCCTCCACTGGGGCAATAGTGGGGCATCTAAAAAATCCAATTTTTTTTTAATTTTGATCACATCAATTTATTATTTGAACCAATCCAACAAGTACATTGCTTCAAAAAAGGGAAAATGTAGACATGGAAAATATACAATTCAATCTGACACACTGGATCCTGATTTGCTAACACCATTTTGTCCTGAATCATCTCCTTTGCTATTCATTTAATTGAATAATTTGTATTTGATTAAATTCATCACTCTTCACCTCTTCATTAAATAAATCAATTTTATTTTATTAATTTGTAGTCCCTCTTTTAATTAAATAAATTATTTTATTTAATTAATCCCTAAAGTAATCTCATTTAAATTAAATAAATCTTTATTTTGTTTAAATCTAACACCATTCTCTTGAATTAAATAAATCAAACTTTATTTAATTAAGTCTAAAATCATTATTCCTCTCATTTTGATTTATTTAAATCCTGAAATCCAAGTCAAAATGGTCAAATCAACTAATCTCACTCTTAATTAATCAAATCTTGATTAATGCTAATCCTAATCACTCCAATCCTCTAGATCTTGCAACTTTCACAATAAATCAACTACTTTTATTTATTAAATCTCCTATTTTCCCTCACATGGCATAAAAAGAGAATATTCTTACAAATTCAAAAATCCCTCCAAAAGAGATGGGTACTTCCAACAAGGCATTTAATGCCTCTTACATGTCCTTGGAATTGAGCCAAGTGACATTAACTCCATTTCCCTTCCCTCTAAACTTGTCACATTCAAATTTCAAATTTGAATCTCATAGCATTTAAGATGCGCATTGACCAAAATGTGCACAACCTTCAACCATTCACATGTTGAAAAAAGGCACTTGGCCATTGGATGTTGAATGATCCCACATTGTTCAATTTCACTCTCTCTTCCAATTTGGAAATCTATGAATGGGAGACTCTTTTTCTTATTCTAACATTTACAAATTGAGTAAACTTACTATACTCAACTTCATCCTCATCCACAATCTAGAGAAAAGTTACTCTCCTCACATTGAGAGCTAATTTTATCCATTGCCATCACCATAGGTAGGTTATTACAGGTTTTCTCAAGAACTCATCTTGTTATTCATCAACAAAGTGGATCAATCTCCATCAAATCATCAAAGCTTACAAATAAGTTGGGAAAGGGTCAATTTCAACACACCAATTGGCACCAATTCCCCCATGGGATTGATAGTTTGTTCATTAAAATAGGATTCATTTGATATTATTTGAATTGTTCTTCATTTTCTTCCTATGTTAATTTTTCAATCTAATATCATGGGGAATCCTTGTTTAATCTTGCATATGAGCTTACTAATGTCTTTTCTTCTTATATTTGTGTAGGTATAGAATTGGGGTTCACAATAACTAAGCTTCTTATGGAAGAGAAAGAAGAATATCTGGTTGATCCCATTTAGCCTTGTGCACCTAAGCATCCTGAACCAATTGTGGCCAAACAAACAGCCCAAGAACAACCATTCCCCTAGATATTGGAAGTTTCCAAACAAAAAGAAGATAAGGAGGAAACTAATTGTGATATTCTAGACCAACTAAAGCATATATGTGTCTAGATCCCCCTATTCTAGGCCATAAAATATGTTCCTATATATGGCAAGGAAATTAAAGAAACATGCCTCAAGAAACCAGGCAGGAAAAAGAAGGACCCAACTACAGTTCATGTAGTGGGACAATTTCTTGTCATCATACTTGGAAAAGTAACTATCCTGAAGTACAATAATCTAGGTAGTCCTATGGTTGAATTTATTATAAATGGGATTAACATAAAGAATGCTTTGATTGACTTGGGTGCGACAATCAATATGATGACTAAAGACATCCTACAACAACTAAACAATGCAAACATGAGATCCACACCTACTATCTTGCAGCTTGTTGATAGTTCCAATGTAAACTCTGATGGTATAGTAGAGGACCTTGTGGTGACTCTATACTCTTGGGAGTATCCAACTAACTTCATGGTTCTTTCTCCCAAAGATACAATAGGCAGGTATCCCATTATCCTTGGTAGGCCATGGTTAGCAACTATAGAATTTTATATTGGATGTTGGTCAGGTGACATGATCATTTATGATGACACGAACACCAAAAATATTGTTCTTTATCATCTTTCCCAATCATCCCATGATGTGGATAATTTTGTATGGCCACATATTGGTGAAGAGGACTAAGAAGTTAACTCTATGGTGTAGCTAATGATGCTAGGGAGAAGTCCTTTTCTATAGCTTTAAGATGAAGATAAATTGTTATCTAGTAAACTTCAGAACCATTTTAAGATAGAGGAGACATCACCCTCTCATGCACTTGGTTTTAATGAGCTTGTGAAAACACTTTTGTCAGTTCTACCTAATCTTCCTATAGCCACTCTTCTAGCAAACAAACTTCTTGCAACCACTCTTCCTATAACCATTGTCTTTGCTGACAAGCTTCCTACAACAATAGGTATGTTTCACACAATTCTACCACATGAACTTAAGGTACCATGTATTAATTAAGAATCTATGATAGAGTTAGTTACACAAGTATAGGTTTTTGAAGGACGATATTTGAATACTAACAGTAAATTGAGCGAGGGGCAACAATTGACATTGGAAAATTTGTTGAAAGCCCATCAAAATGCATTTTCCTAGGATTATCATGATATGAAGGGATTGAATCCAAATATCTACACTCATAAGATGTATATCAAAGATTATTTTACACCTATAAGCCATCCACAAAGAAGAATCAACCCTGCATTGATAGAAATTGTCAAAACAAAGTTGCAAAATTTACTAGATGTAGGATTTATCTACCCTATTTCAGATAGCTAGTGGGTGTTTCCATTGGTGATTGTGCCTAAGAATGGAGGAAACTGGAGAGTTTATTTTTACTATAGGGAGCTCAATGCTGCTAATAAGAAGGACCATTTTCCATTGTCTTTTGTAGATCAAGTCCTAGACTCTCTTGCAGACAAGTAGTACTTTTATTTTCTTAATGGATTCAGTGGTTGCAAGCAAATTCAAATTGCACTAGAAGACCAAAAGATGAAAACATTCACATGTCCATGGGGGACATATGCCTATTCAATACTTCCCTTTGGCTTATGCAATGCACCTGCAACTTTTGAGAGAGCAGTCATCAACATATTTTCAGACATCTCCCTTGATTGCATGGAAATCTATATGGATGATTTTATAACCTATGGTGTTGATTTTGATGAAGACTTGGAAAATTTGAAGAAATTCCTACAAAGATGTGAAGACCAAAATCTATATTTAAACTATGAGAAGCTCTTCATGATGATGTAGGAAGGTGTGGTTCTTGGTCACTACATTTCCCGCCACAATATTCAAGTTGATCCTACAAAAATTAAGGTAATTAATAATCTGCCTATACCTACAAAACAAAAGGATGTTAAGAGTTTCTTGGGACATACAAGATATTATAGGAATTTCATCAAATATTTTAGCAAAATAGCATCACCACTATATAGTCTCCTGACTAAAGAAGTTGAGTTCCAATGGACCAAAGGCTATAATAAATCATTTTCTGATTTAAAGACAACCCTGACTCATGCTCTTGTTATTAAGGGACCTAACTAGAAAATTCCTTTTCACATCCATATAGATGCCTCAGATTATGCCATAGCAGAAGTCCTAGGACCAAAAGAAGGAGCCATTGAAAATGCCATCTATTTTATTACAAAAACTTGTAGGGAGTTGAATTCAATTACATAGTAATAGAGAAAGAAATGTTAGCAGTAATCTATGCCCTGACACAAATTTAGGCACTGTATAATAGGATACCATATATTTGTGCACACTAATAATGAATCCATTAGATATATCATGAATAAATCCCTGATCTCAAGAAGGTTAGCCAGATAGTTTTTGTTGATGTACAAGTTTGACATAACTATTATGGACAAACGAGGGAAGACCAATGTTGTTGCATATTTTCTTTCAAGGTTGACCACATCAGAAGATATCCAAGCCATAGATGACTCCTTTCCTAATGAGCATATATTCTCTATAAGTGTGTAGACACCATGGTATACTGACATAGCTAATTACCTTGTGATAGGGAGATTTCCTCCTCAGCTCTCTCCAAAAGAGAGAAGAGTGGTGATTAAAAAATATTTCCCATTTTCATGGATAGTTGGATGCCTATTTTATACTAGACTAGATCATTTTATGAGAATATTTGTGAGGGAAGATGAGACTTATGACATTCTACATGCATGTCATGATGAACCCTGTGGAGGAAATTTTGCATCTAAGAGAAAAACAATGAAAATTTTGAACGTAGGATACTATTGACCTACACTCCACAAAGATGCAGGAAGATATACACAAAAATGTGAAAAATGCCAAAGGTTGGGCAGGCCAACCAAGTAAGATGAGATGCCACTCTATCCCAAGGTAGTAGTCACTCCCTTTGACAAGTGGGGATTGGATTTTGTGGGACCCATTGATCCCCCATCAAATGGTAAGTCTTATATTTTGGTATGCACTAATTATGTAACTAAGTGGGTAGAAGTCAAAGCCATGAACCATGTCAGAGACAAAAAAGTTGCAAAATTTCCTTATGAAGAAATTTTCACATGGTATGGAATCCCTAGAGAAATAGTAACTGATCAAGGAGCTCAATTTATCTCAACACTTGTTACAACACTAGTTAATGAATATAACATAAGGCACAAAAAGTCTACTCATTACCCTCAAGAAAATGGAAAAGTTGAGGTGAGAAATAGAGAGAATGAGGCCATCCTAACAAAAATAGTGGATATTCATAGAAAGGATTGGGAAAATAGATTATTAGAAGCAGTTTGGGCATACATAACCACCTGTAAAACAGCTATAGGCTTCACCCCATTTGAGTTACTGTATGAGAAGAAAACCATGAAGCTAATCATATTCGAGCACAAGACTCTCAAAACTGTAGTAGAGTTGGGGATGAAAATTTTTGAGGCACAAAAATAAAGGATCATGCAACTAAATGCTTTAGATGAGATGAGGAAAACAACCTTGCACCATACTGAAGTTATGTAGAGTCAAAGAGTCAAATGGTGTGACAAATTTATCAAAGAGAAGATATTTCAGCCAAGTGACTGGGCATTTCTTTATGACTCGCGATATCAAAATAATGCAAGAAAATTGTAGATAAGGTGGCTAGGACCATATGAAGTTTGTGAGGTCTTTCCCAATGGAGTTGTGCATATCACAACCATTGACCATATCATATTCAAATTACTAGTCAATGGGCATCATCTTAGATTGTATAACAGGCCAGCTTCAAAAGAAGAGTTCCTGCAACAATTCATCCAACATGCAACACTCGAGCATAAATCTTACATCCAAGGATTTATTGTAGCCATAGGCAGTGGACCTAGTGTCCCTCCTTCTGGATAATTAAGGTACATACTTTTCATAATAAATACTTCTACTTTTGTAGAAGTCCATTTCTTCACCCATCTGCTCATCTGTCCATCTATACCACCTTTCTCTCTCTTCCATCACTTCATTCCACCTCACACCATTCCACTTCATCATCATTAATAGATCAATTATTTCCTAAAAAGGAAAATGGTACTTTCTCCACAATCGTTGTAATGAATCCTCTACACAATCATGCTTGTACACACTCAGGTATGTGTGCATTAATTGCATTCTTAGTTATCTTTTAGAGTGTTTCATTTAATCACTATATGTTAGTATGGACATTCACATAATTTATATAATCCCCCTGTCAAATCACTATTTCCATCTTGCATGTGTGGAAACATATCAAAATTTAGGTTGGGGGAGGGGTAAGAAAGATGTAGATATATTGTCGCATGCCAATCCATGATTGTTTGCATCAAAAAATCTTGTTGAGTTGAATTAAAATTTGAAATTAAAGATGGATCGCATATGTGATGTGACACTAAACTATCACCACCATTTCCTCTCATCATAATTCCCTTTTATTACCATTCCTTTAAATTATTCACCCTGTTATAATCTTGAAATGCAAATGGTAAATGGTAAAAGATAGAGTGAAGGAAAATTTAGTCGACAATTCAGCTAGCAAGTGAGCAGAAAGGAATTTTCTTTTAGACAAGAATGAAATAAGGGAATTTTGCAGAGTGATAGATTGATTAAAAAAAATGGGAGGGAGACTCATTTGAAATGAGCCATCAGTTCATGGTGCTTTGTTTTAGGATGCACAGTGCCTGACCGAGTTTCAAAACTATGGTTGGTTGGACTATTTCCTGAGGCTAGAATATTTTGAAGAAGGTATTGCACTAGAGTTTGTCCATACATTTTTAGATGTAAAATACAAAGTAAAAGGGTTGGAGGTCATGGCAATTGAGGAATGAATTGAAAAAGTTTCAGGGTTACCAAATGACAGTGAACTTTACCCTGTTTCTAGAGACGCCATGTCAACCAAGGCTATATTCACAATACATGGTGATCCTCCAATCACTATTGACAAACAAGGTGTTAAAAGACTCTCTCTACTTGATCCATGGAAGTAGGAAACCATATACATTATTAGATATATCACTTGTGAGGGTAAACTATCAAACTTGCATTCATTACATTTCAAAATATTGAGTCATATGAGGCACAAGAGGAGGATGAATGTGCCTAATATCTTATACAACCTTCTCTTCATCATGGCAACAAAAAATAAAAATGGTAGGGACAACTTTGTTTCCCACCATTGTCTAATTAAATATTTGGTTGTAAAATATCTACATGATGCAACACCTAGAATTACTTGGGAGGATTTTATTAAAGTTGATCAATTTAGACCTGAGAAGTCGCAACCAAGGGTTTCACCTCAGACACGTAGGTCTAGCAGAAAATTAAGCATGGCTGAAGGAACCCCTGGTGCTTCAACCTATAGTATTGACCTAGTGTGAAACCTCCTAGTGAAGAAAATACTATAGATATTAGTTCCTATGAGCCTGAGCACTCTAAAAGAGAAAATTCTTCATCAAATTCTGAGGATGATAATGTTCCACTTGAAACAGTGATAAAAAATATGAAACATAAGAGGGAGGTAGAAGAAAGGAAAGGAAAAACATAACCTATGTAAAGATAGGCTCTATGTCCTAAGAAAAGAAAGGTTGGCACTATTCATCTTGCAACCAAATAAAAATGTAAGAGCCCTCTCAAGAAATCAAAATCGATTATTGATATGCCTTCATAGAAAAACCCTGAACTTGGTGGGACAACGTGTGAGAGAACTAAAGGTCCAATGGAGTAGGAAAATGTAGAAAAAGAAAATATATTTGGTAAGGAAACCAAAATGACCCTAGAAGATCTCACTGCCATTGCAGAAGAAGTTGAAAATCAAGAACATGAAGAAAATTAGGAGTTCCTGCAGCAAAACCAAGAAATAGATCAGGATTTCCTACAACAACTACAAGAATGAGAACAAGAGGCCTAGCAGCAAGAGGAGGAAAGAGAAATTTTACCTCTATAGTCTGAACCAGTGGGACATCCTGATTCTATGAAAATAGTTCTATATGGGGAGAATCCATCCACAAAAACCCTAGAAGGAACCTATAACCCTCTTGATTTTTCAGTGCATACAATAATTTTGAATTTGTGGAAAGAGATACAAAGAAGAGAGGAGGAATGGAAGAAAGAAAAGAAAAGATTGAAAAGGTAAATCCAAGAGGGGGATGAGATTATTGAAGAAAAGAATTAACAGATTGTCTTTCTAAAGGAGAGGGTGAGCGGCATTGCAACCCTAGTGCCACAAATTTGAGAATGCAAAACCTCTGCAAGGGTTTATGATCTGCACCTTAAAGAGAAATATCTCTACTTTAAATTGTCAAGAATTATCTTATGTTTGAACCCCTCTATTCAAAATCCTACTAAATTTTTCAATGCTTATAGAATTGCCTCCCCTTAAATGAAAAATTTATTATGTGAATTTTATTTAGGAATTTTTTCTATAACTAAAGACCAAAGTTGGAACCCACTGCTTTATGTGGGGTACATCCAATCGAGAGAAATCATGTCTTGGGTACAAAATGAGATTAGCTAGGGTGAAAAATATAATCCTTATAAGGGGAAGGAATCCAATATTTCCCTAGACATTAGAGCTTAATCAAGGAACCCCAAAGGCATTTACATATATTGGAATAGAATAATTTTCAGGTCGAGCTATGGTAACAGGATTATGCCTTGGATTGAGGCAATTTACAGTGAGTATGAGGTAAAACAACAAAAAAAAGAGGACACTATGAGAGGATAGCTATCCCAAAGATGGAACACATTAACTAATGAGTTGAAACAATTTGAACTGCATTCCATCCACAACTATGTTGCTGCAATAAAAATAATTGAAAGGTACATTCATATTGGGAGAAAAAAAGGATGAGAATGGCTTCCCCTAACTTTTCAGCCACCTATGCTCATGTGTCCTATACCAAATTTCAATTTCTACCAATATGACATTGCTGAGGAGCATCAAAGATGGAGGAGACTTCACAGTTTGGTTGAATTCTATCGGAACCTTGATTTTCCCACATTCGCCCCCAATAGACAATGATATTGGATAGTTATCAGCTACAGATTTCAGAGCCCTGACCAAGCAGAGGCATAACTCTTCCCCTGCTAGAGGACCAAAAAAATTTTAGGTTGGGGGACTATTGATTCTAGTTTCTTGTCTAGTTATGGGTAGAATCTACAGTTTATTTTCTGAAGTTAACATGCACTTTCATATTACATGTTGATACTTTTATATAGTTTCTCTCAAACCATAAGACATTTGGGTTTAATTCCATTTCTTCAAGTTTTAATGATATTAACCTATTATGTGGATTATCTATATTAATATTGAATTTGGTTAATGAATTTTATTTAAGGTGATTATAGCAATGCAGTTATTGTGCGTATTGGAATTGCCATGCAGACATGATTGAGAATGCTAAGTTGAGAAAAGTAGCCCCCAGCTGGTCATGCAAAGGAATCGTATGAAGTTCAACTATTGGACGACGACGGTAGATTCCCATGTCAACTACATGTAACTGCCTTATGTTGATATTTAATGGCATTGAGCAATGTGAGTGTTACTATAGTGGTCAAGTCTACATTTGGGCTTGCATGTTTGAATGGATTCCCTTGCATGTGTAACCGCCCTTCAACTCTTTTCTCTTCTTTCCCTAAATGGCATCCTCTTAGTTAGTGGTAGTTGAATGAATTTTTTAGTTGATAAATAAGGTTTGGATCCTCCTTCTTTAGGAGATAGCCACTAAGCTATTGTACAATCTAATAATACTATCAAACATACTCTTTTGTATTTGCACTTTCTAATGATTAAAATGAGATTATGAGTTGAGTATCTGATTTTGTATTAGTTTTAGAGGATACTCATCCAAGGGGGGCCACTTGGTGAGTAATCCATTCCTTTAGTTTAATTATATTATTATTAGCTTCTATTTAGTATTTAGTTAAGAATCTAGCATCAACTATTCCTGTAGCCACTAGGATTTCATTTTATGACTGTTCCTACAAGAAAACTAGGTAGAGTAGTTTCTTATTTTCTGCTCAAATTTTCATCTCTATCATGCATGATCAGTTTAAGTTTAATTGTTGAGTAATGTTCAACATTTACTTTTTTTCTTTCCATACAATTTACTTACAGTATTAAGTCTCTTAGTTGTAGAATGAAGATGACAACTTTGAGTTCCTAGTGCCCATATTGTGTTGACCCATTTCAAGTTCACGTCCTTGGGTTGACAATTTAAATGCACCTTCATGATGGTTAAGATGGATATTCACATTAGATGTCCAGTCTCTAAATCATGGCTATAAAAGATTAGTTACTAAAATCATTGTAGGAGGCCGATAATATATGCCTAGAAAATTATAGACATAGGGTATAGGATCTTATAGAAGGCCTAGACGCATTCAACATTCAGCTGATCTCTCACTCTAGAAATCATACTATCAATTCCTTAGCCTAGGTGACAAGTACCTTGAAACCACTCTCCCTCGCTGGCCTAAATAATTTCACCATAGAACTATTTCCATACCATTTGTGCCAGATAATGTAACCAATTTGCAAGTGTTCAACAAAGACAAGCTCATCCTGGATCTCATCACAAGCTTTGATGTGTTTTCCATAGAAATCATTGATGAGACGAAGCCCAAAGAGGTTGAATTAGACATAGAGGGAGCCATTAACTTGAGAATAAACATGCTACCTCAAGGTATGGTCTAGCTAGAAAGGATATTTGACTTAGATCAAATAAGGGATCAAGATTATCAAGCAAAGAAGGAATCCATTAATAATCAATGTGATGCTCACAACCTAGGGACACCTGAAGAATTCAAGAATATATTCATTGGTAAAGTATGCACGTCAGAAGAAATAAAAGGGATCGTTGATGCCCTATGAACGTATCATGATGTGTTCACCTAGATTTATGAAGAATTGAAAACCTATGACACCTCGATTATCACTCATACCGTTCCTCTCAGGTCGGGTGTTAAACCCTTTAGGAAATGTCAACATCCCATCAACACATTTCTAGAGCCATCATCTACAAAGAAGTACAAAATTTTCTATCTGCTAGGATTGTATTCCCAGTTAGACACTCTAGGTTGGTGGAAAATTTGGTTCCAATAAGGAAAAATAATAGATAAATCAAGTTATGTGTGGATTTCCACAACTTGAATAGAGCCTTAGAAAAGGACAATTATTTGGTGCCCTCATTGGATGAGGTATTACAAATAGTTAATGAATATCCAATGATTTTTTTCTCAAGATATAACTAGATAATGGTGCAGTACGAAGATAGACATAAGATAGGATTCACCACAAAATGAGGAACATTTACATATAGAAGAATATCGTTTGGATTAGTCAATGTTGATGCCACCTTCTAGTGTGTGATGGACATTGCTTTCAAGGAAATAATTGCAAAATGCATAATTATTTATATGGATGATCTTACTATGTTCTTGAAGAATAGAGGGGATCATGTTTCTAATCTGCATAAGGTCTTTGAGAGGTGCAGAGAATTTGGTATTTCTTTGAATCCGAAGAAGTGCATCTTCAAAGTTACAGAGGGAAAGTTGCTTGGAAATGTAATCTCATAGAAGGGAATCTCAATAGGCTCCAAATGCATCCATGCCATAATAAAAATCCAACTTCTGAGTAGTAAGAAGGAACTAAAATCATTCTTTGGGAAAATAAACTTTATGTGAAAATTTATCACAGGTTTTTTCTGAAATAGTCAAGCCACTAAATTCCATGATGAAGCAAGATGAAAAAGTTGAGTGGATGCCAAAAGCCAAGAAATATTTTGAATAAATCAATAAAGCGATCATTGATGCACTGATGCTAGTTAGCCCAGATTACCTGAAGCCTTTTTACATCTATTCCTTTGCATCAAACCACTCTTTTACCAACATATTAACTCAGAAAGATGATGAAGAAAATGAACACCCAATTGATTTCATGAGTGCTTCATTGAAATATTCTAAGTTGAAATACCACAATATTTCAGAGCAAGTATATTCCTTGGTTAGAGGAGTCAAGAAATTTAGACACTATGTCTTTCAGAATAAGGTGTTTGCAATCATTCCCAATCCAACGCTTAAAACTTTTCTAATGTAGAACAAGCTAGGAGAAAGAAGAGAAAATTGGGTTAATTTACTACAATAATATGATATGGAGATTGAACCCATGAAGCTAGTCCAAGGTTAGGCCCTCACCCAAATGATAGCCAAAACAATAGCCAAAGTTGGACCAAAACTCACCGTGTAGCAATATCAATTTAAAAGACATTTGTCCTAGGGAGTGGTATGATGATATTGTCTACTATTTGTTGAATCACAAGTGTCCATCCCAACTAAAAGGAGTACAAAAGTGTCCCCTAAGGTTGAATATCAGTAGATTTATGCTACAAAGATCTATTTTTTATAAGATAAATCATGAAGGTATCTATCTTAGATGCCTTGGCAAGAAAGAAGCGATGTGAGTAATGAAAGAATTCCATGAAAAATTAGGCACTTGTCATAGATCTGTCCCTTCAATCTCTCATGAAATCCTACAGGTGGGGTACTATTGGGCGAGGGTGTTTAAAGATGCACACAACCATGTCAAAACTTGTCATGTTTTCTAGACTACTATTGGAAGAGAAATGAATGTTTCTCTCCTACTCCTACCAGTCCTGGAGGTAAGGTTGTTTGCTCAATGGGGTCTTGACTTCATTGGAACAATAAACCCACCATATTTTATAGGAAATAGGTACATTCTAACCATTTCCAATTACTATACTAGATGGACCAAAGAAATAACATGTAGATAGTGCACTACTAAGGTGGTAGCTAATTTCTTAGAAAGTTTTATTTTGAATCTTTTTGGTTTCCTTTACGCTATTGTATGTGATAAATTCCATGTTTTCTCCTTGCTCAAATTTTCAAGTTGCGATTTTGATTATGGTATTGCACTTAAATTCTCATCCAAATATTACCCTAAGGAAATGGCCTAGATGATTCAACAAATAAAAATCTGATAACTATGATAAAAAGGTTGCTGGATAAGAACCCCAAAGATTGGAACACCTAGTTGCATTTTTTTCTTTGGGCAGATTGCACTCACCACAAGGCTACCCTGGGGAATTCCCCTTTCCATCTTGTCTATGGAATAGATTTTGTTTTCCCTATTCACCTCAAAATCTCCATGCTCCAATTTCTTAATATATACTATGAAGAGGGATAATTTCAAGAGGCTCACCTAGCTAAGTTACTGCATTTAGAGGAATTTATGATAGAGCAGTTGAAAATTTTACCAAACACCTAGGTGTAGCCAAAAGATGGTTTGATTGTCAAGCCAAAGTAAAGGCCTTTAGAATTTTTTATTTGGTCCTCTATTGGGAAAAGGCCCATGAAAATAAAGGGGGACATGATAAATTCAACAAGCTCTAGCTTGGCCCCTTTCAGATTTCAAAAACCTTATGAGATAATGCCTTTCGCCTCAAGACCCTCACTAGAGAGGATATCTTGTTGCCTGTCAAGAGGTAGCATCTTAAGCATTATTTCCTTGCCTGAGCATCCAAATATCACCTTTGGATATAGCTATATATAGGTTATTTTACATTTCCTTTTCTTTTTTATTACATTTTTGCCTTTTTCTTATGCTTTTTCTCATTTTTTGGTCATTTTGTTTTGTTGAGGGTGTCTTTGTTCTTGATGCAGTGGCCATGATTGGTTTAATGAATGACTCACTTTGTTTCCCACTCTCACATGCTATTCAAATAAATATTGACTCTTAATTATAATCATTGATCATCTCCATGGAGTGAGTTTCCCTATTTGAACTTTGACTTGACCTAGGTTGGAACCCTTATTTGAATATTTTTACATTTATCTCAGATCACACACGAGAACACAATTTAGATTGTTTCCAAGGAATTGTATAATAACCATTAGGAGGTTTGGGTAAGTGAAAAATATTAAGTCTTCTCTAGTAAATATTGTGATTCCAAACCCACCATGAGTTGCAGTGCTTATGCAGTTGAGGAAAAAGAGAAAGAGCACCAAAATAAAATATATTGAAAATAAAAGAAAGCAAGAAAGGTTAAACTATGCAACTATTTGGGTGTCAGAATAACTCTATCAGGGCTATGGATGCCCGAATGGCAATAGATAATTATTCATTGGGTCACAACGACAATTCCGCTAGGGCTATGGATGCCTAACTGGTAGCAAGGCAATGTCCAGGTTACTTTTGGGGTTAGACAACTTATCTAGCTTTCCTTTTCCTGATCAATGACTATTTGTGTGGTATTCAAATAAAGGGAATGAATTCACTATGCACACACTTCCAAGATATTCCTATAATTTGATTCAACTAAGGACCCCATCTTCCTTTGAGTTCTTCATTCACTTAAGGAAACTGGATTCTGATTTGTGAAACTAGAGACTCTAGGTTCAGAATGAATCTTTATCATTAGAATTCTTGGGAGTGTTCTCCCCAATGGAGTAACCATTTTTTTGTGATTATTGCACACACGCCACGTTTGGAATGGGGACCCTCTCTTTTTGCCTTCGTTGGGTTAGTTTTTGATTTTTCCTCATTTTGTGTGCCCTTAATTTTGAGTGTCAACATGGTCATGCAACCTAAAATTCATTGTCTTTGGTTGACCAAGTTCACCACCCCAAAATTTCTAAGTCCTTGGCTTTTGTAAGGTTCCTTTGGCAGTTTTCTCTTACCTTTTCAGGCTGGTGTCCTTCACCTTCTATGGGTCTATAGCTGAGCACTTCTCCTTATCAGTTTCCATATTTTCTTTGCCTCTCTGATGATGATTGACCTACAATGTTTTCCCACATTGTGAGCCTCTCGTCTTTCGTCACTGTCTCCTTCACAAATTGTGGTAGAGCTGCCCTAACTTTCATTCATCTTATGGATGCCACCATTCCCACCACTGCTACATTGAAAATCATGCACAAATACCTTCCTTACTACCATACCTACCATAAATTTAGGTCATTAATGCCAAATTTCCTATAAATAAGCCGACTCGGCCTATCATTTTCACTTCGCTAGATAGAATTTTTTCTGAGCTCGAGTCTACTGTAGCCACCCTCAAGAATGCATGATCTCCAAGATGTTTCAAAGATTGAATTCCATCATTTTCTTTGGGTTTCTTAGGTGAGTTTTCCACTTCTCAGCCTAAACGCTCTTTAAATTAAGTTTTTTTTTTAAATTCCTAAAATCTTCAGGATAAAACTTTAAATCTCTACAAACAGCTAAATGACCTTCACATTCCATATATACCCATATAAGAAAAACCTTCAAAATCTATCGAATTCAGCCTCCAGGGCCCTTGCAAAAAATAACCTCTACACGACTATTCTTCATCAAGGTCGTGAGCCCTTTGCGGCCCACACCCTCCTTTCCACCATTAAAACAATGAAGGAATCATACATACAAAAACCTTTGGAAAATGACCCTCGCAGGTCAGCGTTTGTGCGTTTTTGCATGCAAGAGGCTTTCACCTTGCCACCATTCCAAAAATGGCTATCCACTGCCTCCCTCCCACATTGCAGGTCATGCCTAGACCTTCGCCACTGGAAAAAAATGCAACTTGAGTATTTCTATGGGTTGCTACCCATAGACATCTATCCCATCTTTGTCATCATGTCAACGACTATCCTAAGTGGTGAAGCCTTAGCTCCCTTCTGCACCATGGATCTCACTTTCCTTCTCGTCGTTTGTTCTGCATATATCAAAATGTTAAGTCTTCAACCATATGTGTGCCAATCTTTGTAGGCCATTGTTTACGGACTACCCAGCTGCTACTGCCATTCCTAAAATGGCTAGGGGGCTCATCCTCCCACCATATAGGTCTAGACCTCACCATTTCCCTTGAATCTTGATGTAAAAATTACTAAGTCTAAAGTGTTGTGGGCATATCCCTATGGACCGACATTTGTAGGCCATTATTTGGTAGTTGTCATTTCTCAATGGTCACACCTCACCATCCTTCTGCATTACGAAACACACTCATTCCTCTATTGACTGATAAAAATGACCAATGTAAAACTCCTTATGGGAATTGTAATGTGGAATTCCATCTACGAGCCATCATCCCATGACCACTGTACTCAAAACATCCATATCCTAGTGAACTTTTGTAGCCCCCTTCCCACAATCATCCTAATGGATGAACCTTAAAGAAGCAACCCAAATTGTCTAAGCATCTTGCAAGCCTTGCATGGAAAAAAATTTCTTGCAAGTCTCTGCCACCTTGTCATCATTTCTCATAGACAAAGCTTTAAACAAACTTGGTGCCTCCTGCCTCCACATGTCTTGAGCCCGTGTGAACCAAGTAACTAGCTAAATATCTCCTAAGGGCTCCAAAATTGATTTTCACACATGAAAAATTATTTTAGACCTCAATCGATGACTGATATTTAGGTGTGGTTATATGAGTGTGAGTGGTCATCTACGGGCTATGATTCCCCTAATGCTATCCTATTTTAATTCACCCTAAATGGATGCTAGCCCAAGGAAACCCATGTCCCCAGGCTTGCATTCCTTGAATTGATTTGAATGAGTGTCAAATGATGAAATTTAATGGATTTTATGATCTTTTAATGATGAATTGATGGATTTGACCCTTTTTTTGTAGGATTTAGCTAATGTTTCTCGATTTTATTTATGAATGTGCTTATTGTAGTCTTTTGTGTAGGATTTATGGAATCAATTGTAGGACCATCGAGAGCATCCACAAAGAAAGAAAAAGGAAATAAATCTACAAAAGAACCTAGAGGAAAAGAAGACAAAGACTAGATGAAGTACCAGTTCCATGGAGTGGAGATAACTTCCAAGGTCGCCTCAGATTGGGCCACCATATCAGAAACCAACCTCAGGCATGTAAACATATATGAATTCAAACAAAGGGTGATGGTCAGCCCAAAAGAGGAAAAAACCCTAAAAATCAGAAAGAGTTGCCTCACCAAGGCTGTAGGGTTCCCTCTCATTCTCATTGCACCAAATTTGGTGATGTCATGTTGAGAATTTTATCATAATAACAAAAAGATCATAGACCATGAGGGTAGGTTATTGGAATATTTTTCTACCAAGTCTATTGGCCATTCATTCCACATTCGCACATTTGATAAAATGGAAGAAACAAACAAGGAATTCACTGAAAGTATGTGGAAGATAGATCCCTTGGCATGCAATAAATTGATCAACCACCATTAGTTGAAAGAGAAGAGGGGTAGTGTTGCTAAGTTACTGCAAGAGATATTTAGAAGAGACTTTCACGAGGAGTACCATTACTTGTTCAGTCTTCTCAATAGGGTAATGGGCCTCCCAACCACTGCCTATTTCCAAGAATGGATGTTTTATTTCATAGAGGAGATTATCTAGGGAAAAACAAAGGTTCACTGGGCCAATATTATTAGTGACAAAATTCATAGCTAGTTGATGGCTGTGAAAAATACTTAGCACTTCTATATGACTTCATACTTGGGGTATAT